>JACEIK010006491.1:12558-29411 GCA_018107945.1 Datura stramonium
TTATATAAAATCACATGAAAATGTATCAAATAGCTTAGACAACATGACTAATTTAAGTTGTAAAGCGTATCACGGGACCTATATTATTTCCCGTGATCAAGTCATATGCTAATGTGAGGAGGAGAGAGTTGGAGTTCGAGGTGGACGATTGGGTATTTCTGAAGGTATCTCCCATGAAGGGAGTCATGCAGTTTGGAAGGAAAGAAAAACTGAGTACCCATATGTTCGTCCCTACCGGATTAAGATAAGGGTTGGTAAGGTAGCGTATGAGTTGGACTTACCCTCAGAGTTATCTTCCGTGCATCCTGTGTTTCACGTATCACTTTTGAAGAAATGTTTGGGAGATCCAACTCTAGTAGTATCGGTGGACAGCATTGGAGTAAAGGAAAGCCTTAGTTATGAGGAAGTTCCAGTTGAAATACTGGATCCTCAGGTTCTTAGGCTGAGGAACAAAGAAGTAGCTTCAGTGAAAGTATTATGGAGGAATCAACTTGTTGAAGGAGCTATGTGGGAAGCCAAAGAGGATATGATGGTTAAATACCCACACTTATTCTCTATTGACTTAATGTCAGCTTGAGGTATTAGTTTTGACCTAACTCTATTTAGTTCCATGTTCAGTTCATGCACGCAAGTTAATTTTATGTATAAGGGTGTGTATGTGATTTGCAAATCCAGTCCAGGTGTATATTTTGAATCGGAGGTAGTCATTTTGTCACTTTTCGATTTAAATGATTAGTATTTGAATATGATGATTGCATGTTTCTATTTTCTGCTTGTTTTCAACATTCGAGGATGAATGTTCCTAAGGGGGAGATATTGTTATACCCTGGAAGCCTAAAGATCGGACCCGGGAGTTGAAACAGGGAAAAATGTAAAGTTGATATTGCAAGAACAGGACGAGTCATGAGACGACTCGTGAGGACAGCCCACGAGTCGTCAGGTGACTCGTGGGGAGGCCAGTGAGGATTTTGGAAAGTTTGAAGAAAAAGGGTCCCCACGGGCGTGGCAACGACTCGTGGGATGAGACCACGAGTCGTTAAGTCAGTCGTTGGGTAGGAGAAAAGGAAGAAAGGCAGTGTACCCAACGACTGGTGACCACGAGTTGTGGTCACCCCTAATGAGTCGTGAGGTTAACCGTTACGAGCCCAGAAGACAAGGTTAGGCAGTGTACTTGACGAGCAGGATGGTGAGTCGTTTTCTGGACCAAAGTCATCAGGTCGTCCGTTAGGACCACCTGGCAGTAATTTCCTGCAAATTTAGTAAGGGTCTTTTCGTAATTCTTAAGTTCCTAAAGCCTAAACTACATTGTTTAAGGCTCGTTTTAGTGGATTTAAGGAGGGGGAAAACCTATTTAAGTTATTTCCTTCCATGCGTGCAAACTTGAGAGGTTGAGGAATGGATCTAGAGCAAGTATTCAAGGTTTTCATTCAAATCCTTCTTGGGCAATCAGAGAAGTGGTAGAATCAACCCTTCTTGGTATGCAGGGTTATGAGTGGGTTTTTCCTTCCACACCCATGCCCAATTTTTATCTAAGTATGAGAATTTCCTATGATCAAGTTATGGGGTTTTACCCAAATTCACGAATCTTCAATTTCTTCTCATAGGTATGAATTGATTATGATTTTATTATCGAATTATGAAGCATGGGCTAATTTTATAATGATTTCAATCAAATTATGTTTCTAGCCTTATGAATGTTGAAGAACATTGATGATATGAACATGAAAAGTGAGATTTGTGAAGTATATGTGATAATGATGAAATATTATGATGAAAAGCATGATTTGAAGCTACCCATGTTTATAATTATGTTTTTTTATGAGAAATGAGCATTTCTAAGTATGATAAAGCTTTGGGAAATGCCCACATGTTAAGTTTAAATGATGATTTTCCCGAACTAAGCTTACCACATTATTTTGGAGCGAAGAATCCCAAATTTTATGTTCGAGCTTGTCGTATGTTTTGAGTTAATTCTTCCTACGCATAGCTTACCACATGGTTTTGGAGCACAGGCTCCCATGTATGTTTTCAGCTTGTTGTATGTTTTGAACTAAAGCTTCTCATATGCATGATTTCGTATTTGAGATGTATTTGATTATTGAGATTCATCAATAGATGACGTTGAGCTTCGTTATATACGATGTAGAACATTTCATGTTTTTTGGAGAAGAGTCTAGCACCGAGCGGGCTAAGGGTCGATTACCCTATGCCCAGAACTACGCGCCAACGTAGGTTGATACTAATACATTATTGGGAACTCCCTTGTGAGATATCCCCGATCCTATTGGCCCTTCAGCTTGATACCGATATCATAGTAGCGTCCTTAGCCCTGACAATGTTTTTGGAAGGCTTTGCCCACTTGAGTGTAATAGTCGGGATCACGTAAGCTCTATCGTGGTATGTCGGTTAAGTGACGAGTCTCCCAGTGCTCCTCATGATTTCAGATATGCATATCCATTGCTTATGAGATTTATGTAAATGCATGTTCTAAAGCAGGTTTGCCTCAACGTTCAGCTTTTACTTATAAATGTTAGAATTCAGCTTTGAGTCACTTGGTTCAGTTATGATGTTATGAAAAAGATCATGATTTCAGAAAGAATGCATGAAAGCCCTGCTCTCAGTTTACTGATTTTATGTTTTAATTAATGCATTGTGTTTAAAAGGTTTTACTTACTTTAGAGGTTTTACTTACCTTGCATACTCAGTACATTCCATGTACTGACCACATACTTTCTATATTGTATCGTTTCATGATACAGGACTTGGCTCCCAGCTCAACCCCGCTCTTAGACAGCTTATCGGAGTTAGCGTCTGCTTGTTGGTGAGTCCTCATCTTTCGAGGACCAGACTATCTATCTTTTTCTTATGTATTTCAGTTTCATCTTGTTGAGTTAGTTGGGGTCTTGGCCCATCAACTCATCATGTTTAGAGGCTATTCAGACGTATATATATATTGAACTTTGGATTTTATATTCGGATGTTATATTTATGTTAGACTTCCGCTATGAATGTATTGATGGTTATTCAGTTCTTGATTGAGTTAGATGTATGCTTATTCCATGGGTCGACTTGGGGTCTCTCGTGGCTCCTTGTCCCGTGTCGCGATATTGGCCTCCGTTCGGGTCGTGACATGTACATGCACTGAAAATTGAAACTATGAAATGTATTATAGGAGAGTTTGTTAACTAATATATAACCACGTGAGCTAAACGTAGAGTTTTATGTATACGCCCCACTGATAGGACCCAATATACCTTGCCAAGGTTGGTTGATGTAGAGAGAGGTAAACTGAAGTTCAATTTGAACAAAGAGGAGATTGTCTTCAATGTATATCAATCCAAGAGGAAACCCAACGATATGAGCGTATTTCAGTAATAGGCACTATTGATGAAGTAGTGGAGAATGCCACAGAGAAGAAGTTTGTTTCTGAAGCATTGGTTGCAGTTGTAATGAATTTTACCGGTGACTCAGTAGAAGAATTTGAGGAGATGGTAAATGCAATGGAAGACATGGGGACTTATTCATTTATGCCCAAAAAGCTTGATTTGGACCTGAAGAACAGAGAGAATCCACCTGCAAAGCCATCTATTGAAGAACCTCTAGTCTTGGACCTCAAATCGCTACCAGCTCATCTGAGGTATGTATATTTGGGACCACGTGAAACATTGTCTGTTATCATCTCTATAAAGCTGCTGAATTGGCAAGTAAAGTTTTAGTTTCCATATTGAGAAAGTACAAACGGGCCATTGGCTGGTCTATTATTGATATCATTGGCATTCCTCTAGTTTCCATCTTAGAGTTAGTTATCAGCCCTTTTGGTGAGTCCTCATGTTCCGAGGGCCATATGTTCAGACAGTGATGTTTCTTTTGTTTCAGTTTGTGGGGTTAGTTGGGGATGTTGTCCCATCAACCCATCTAATATGGTAGAGGCTTTCAGACTTATTGTAGTACTCAGCTGCTATGTACTTCTAGTACTTTCCGCTTATCATGTTCTGTTCTGTTATGTTATGTTTATGTTTCCGCTATATAATAGTTTCAGTATTTTGCTTTAAGTGATATGAAGTTAGATGAATGTTCATGCCATGGGTCGACTTGGAGTCTCTCGGGGCTCTTTGTCCCGTATTACGATTCGGGTCTACATTGGGGTCATGACACGGGAGATCAGGGAGGCTAAGGTGGCAGAATTTATGAATCTGAAACAGGGCAATAGGACGGTGGAAGAGTATGCACTAGAGTTCACATGGTTGTCTAAGTATGCTCCAGAGATGGTGGTCGAGCCAAGGGCTCGCATGCTGAAGTTCGTCAATGGAGTATCAAACTTGGTCCTCAAGGAGTGCAGGACTATGATGCTTATCAAAGATATTGACCTCTCCACCCTCATCATTCATGCTTAGAAAATTGAGGCATAAAAGCTAAAAGACTTGGAGCGGGAGAATAAGCGCGCAAGGACTGGCCAATCAGATTAGGTCCACTAGAGGTCTGGCAGTAGTAGCCGCCCACAACAACAACAACAACAACAACAGAGAGCTCCAGCACCCACTTCAGCCAGCGCCCCTACCTTTCGATCTCGCAAGGATCGTAGGTCTGGAGCATCTGGCTCAAAGTCCCAGAGTCACAGCGCTAGCAACCACTACCCATCTTGCCCTAAGTGTGGCGAGAACCATACAGGGGAATGCCTTTAGGACCGAGAGGGTTACTTTAGGTGTGGATAGCTAGGTCATCGGCTCAAAGAATGCCCATCAGCAGAGTGGAGGAGATCAAAATCCACCGCTTCAGCAGCTCTAGCAGGCTGACCAGCTCAGCAGGCCAACACTTCAGGTACGGATGGCGACCAACGCCAAAATCATTTTTATGCTTTGTCCTCTCGTCAGGATCAGGAGAGGTCACCTGCTGTGGTCACCGGTATGTTACGCCTTTTCCATCTAGATGTGTATTCCCTACTAGATCCAGGAGCCACATTATCGTTCATGACTCCTTATGTAGCTGTCCAGTTTGATATCAATCCATCAGTTCCCTAATAAGATAGTTTTAGCGTGGACGGGTAGTAGTTTAACGCCTGAGGGTCGGTTTATTTCCTAACTTAAGGCTAGAAAGCTTTTTTCTAAAGGGTGTATTTAACATCTAGTTCGGGTGAAAGATTCCAGCTTCGAGACCCCGACTATTTAGTCAGTTTCAGTTGTCAGCGAGTTCCCTGATGTGTTTTTTGAAGATCTTCCCGGAGTTCCTCCTAAGAGGGAAATAGACTTCGGCATAGACCTTCTCCCAGAGACTCAGCCAATCTCCATCCCTCCTTACAAAATGGCTCCAGTTGAGCTTAAGGAGTTGAAGAAGCAGCTAAAAGACCTCCTTGATAAGGGTTTCATCAGGCCAAACATCTCTCTATGGGGTACTCCAGTATTATTCGTGCGAAAGAAATACGGTACCCTCAAAATGTATATCAACTACCATCAATTGAATAAGGTCACAGTTAAGAACAGGTACCCCCTACACAGTATTGACGACTTGTTTGATCAGCTTTAGGAAGCGAGTTGTTTCTCCAAGCTAGATCTCAGGTCGGGGTACCATTAACTAAGAGTCAGAGAATGTGACATACTGAAAACAGCTTTCAAAACTCGATATGGTCACTACGAATTCGTGGTTATGTCCTTTGGACTCACTAATGCCCCTACAACTTTCATGGACCTAATGAACAGGGTTTTCAAGCCATATATTGACATGTTCATCATTATATTTATTGATGACATTCTGGTATACTCCAGAAGCGAGGAAGAACATGCTAACCATCTGAGGATAGTGCTACAGACGCTCAGAGATCGCCAATTGTTCACTAAGTTTAGCAAATGCAAATTCTGGTTGAAGTTTGTGACTTTTCTTGGTCACATGATCTTGGGTGAGGGTATTCAGGTAGATCCTCAAAAGATAGTAGTGGTGAAAGACTAGCCCAAACCTACTTTTCCAACCGAAATTAGAAGTTTCTTAGGTCTAGCCGGTTATTACCGACGCTTTGTGGAAGGTTTATCCTCTATTTCATCCCCTCTGACTAGGTTGACTCAGAAAAAGGTGAAATTTCAGCAGTCAGATGTGTGTGAGAAGAGTTTCCAGTAGTTGAAGACTCGATTCGCTACCGCTCCAGTGTTAACCTTTTCGGAAGTAACATATGGGTTTGTAGTGTATTATGATGTTTCCAGAGTAGGACTCGGTGGCATTCTGATGCATCGGGGTAAGGTGATAGCTTACACCTCCAGACAACTCAAGGTTCATGAAAAGAACTATCCGACTTATGACCTGGAGTTGGCAGGAGTGGTGTTTGCATTGAAAATATGGAGCCACTACCTCTATGGGGCTCATGTGGATGTTTTCACCGATCACAAGAGCCTTCAGTATGTGTTCAGTCAGAAATATTTAAATCTTCATCCAAGAAGATGGTTGGAGCTATTGAAGGACTACGACATGAGTGTGTTGTACCCACCCGAACAAAGCCAATGTGGTGGCTAATGCCTTGATCAAAATTTCTATGGGGAGCGTGGCTCATGTTGAAGAGAGCAGAAAATAATTGGCTAAGGATATTCACAGGTTAGCTCGGTTGGGGGTGCAGATGGTTGATACAGCTGAGGGCAGAGTAGTGGTGCAGAGTGGATCAGATTCCTCATTGGTAGTTGAAGTTAAGTCAAGGTAGGATTAAGATTCCATACTGCTTAAGCTAAAGGAGGTGGTTCTCAGAAAAGAAGTGGAGGCTTTCTTCCAAGGGGGAGTTGGTGTACCCCATTACCAGGGTAGACTATGTGTGCCAGATGTGGGTGACCGGAGACAACAAATCCTGGTTGAAGCACACAGTTTGAGATATTCTATCCACCCAGGAGCTACTAAGATGTACCGTGATCTACGAGATATTTACTGGTAGAATGACATGAAAAGAGACATAGCAGAACTTGTGGCTAAGTGCTCAAACTGCTAGCAAGTTAAGGTGGAACATCAGATACCAAGTGGTAAGACTTAGGATATCAGCATACCCACATGGAAGTGGGAAGAAGTGAATATGGATTTTATTACAAGTCCACCTCGTACTCGTCGGCAGCATGACTCAATCTGGGTGATAGTAGACCGGATGACCATGTCAGCAGATTTCCTCCCAATTAAAAATATAGATTCAGCTTAGGATTATGCTAGGCTTTATATCCGGGAGTTGTTCAGACTGCATATGATGCCCTTGTCCATTATTTCAGATAGAGGTACCCAATTCACCTTGCATTTCTGGAAGTCATTTCAGAAGGGACTTGGTACTCAGGAAAAGCTCAACACAACTTTTCACCCGCAGACAGATAGAAAAGTTGAGCGGACTATATAGACCTTGGAAGATATTCTGAGAGCATGTGTGATCGATTTTAAGGTTATTTGGAATGATCACCTACCTCTCATTGAGTTTGCGTACAACAACAGCTACCACTCCAGTATCCAGATGGCCCCATTCGAGGCATTATATGGTAGGAGATGTAGGTCTCCTATAGGGTGGTTTGAGGTTGGTAAGCTACCCTGATAGGGCCAGACTTAGTTCATGAGGCTATGCAAAAAGTGCAACTTATCAGGAGAGATTGAAAATAGCACAAAGCCGTCAGAAATCCTATATTGATGTGAGGAGAAGAGAGTTAGAGTTTGCAGTGGATGATTGGGTTTATCTAAAAATTTCACCCATGAAAGGGGTGATGAGGTTTAGGAAGAAAGGAAAACTTAGTCCGAGATATGTGGGACCCTACAAAATTCTAAAATGAATTGATAGTGTGGCATATGAGTTATAACTACCTCCAAAGTTAGTATCTATGCACCCAGTCTTCCATGTGTCACTATTGAAAAAGTGCATCGGTGATCCAACTTCAGTTGTGCCACTAGACAGTGTATGAATAAAAGATAGTCTCTCTTATGAAGAGGTCCCAGTTTAGATCCTTAACCGTCATGTTCGTAAGATGAGGAACAAGGAAGTCACTTCAGTGAAAGTCTTGTGGAGGAATCAACTAGTTGAGGGAGCCACATGGGAAGCAGAAGCAGACATGATGGCCAGATACCCTCACTTATTCCCTTCTAGTTCAGTTCCAGCGTAAGGTACTAAATCCCTCCTCAGTACTCTATTCAGTCCCGTACTTATAAGCTCTATTAAGATTTTCTATGTGCATTCTAGTTGCATCAGCTCTGTTAGCATGGTTAAGTCAGTCCGAAGTCAGTTATTCTTTCAGAAACCAGCTCATAGTTTCAGTCTGGGAATTGCAGCTCTTTTCCTAGTTTTTCAGCAGTTTTAACCTTCATTCGAGGATGAATGATCCCAAGGGGGAGATATTGTAACACCCTAAAACTTTTCTAGATCAAACTCAGACCTTTCCATAAAAATGCAGAAGAAACCAGGAAAAAATGCCTTAGAACGACTGAGACAACGAGTCGTGGTCAGCTCCAATGACTCATTGTGTTAGTCTTGGTCATCCCTTATTGGTCAATCGAGAACCCACAGGACAAGGAATGACCCGTTGTGAGAAACAATGAGTCGTCCTGTCACTCGTTGGTTCCCCAGCTCAGAACTCCTTTTCCAGGACCGCATGACTCAACCAATGAGTCGTCATCAAAAAAATGACTCTTGGTGTCAGTCGTTGGTTGAAAGTCCCAGAAACCCTCCTCAATGGCAACGAGTGGTAGCAACGACCCATTGTGCGACACAATGAGTTGTTGTCACCGCCCGTCGTGTCAATTCAGGGATTTTTAGAAATTTTTCAGTGAAGGTAACGACTAGACACAACAACCCATTGGGTCCACCAACGAGTCGTTATTTTGCCGTTTCCAGACCTTTCGAATTTTCTCGTCCAATGACCATGGGTGGAAACAACGACCCATTGGTTCATCCAGCAACTTGAGGTGTCTCCCTTTTCCAAATCCAGTAACCTCAGAACCCAGTCAATAGGATCAACGACTGGTCCTAACATGTCGTGGTCTCAATCAACAAATCGTTGAATGATTGTTGTTCCCTTGTAGGGAAGTTTTTCAGATTTTATTTCAGGGATATTTTTTTAATTTTCCACCTATTTAGTCCCTAAACTACATCATTTTAAGCATATTTTCAAAGAATTTAGAGGGGTTAAATGATCCTAGTCCCTCATTTACCACTTAGACTTTTAGAAGAACGATCATAGAACCCAAGTTATTCCTCTCAAGAAAGAACTAGGGTTCTTTGTCAGTTGTAGAAATTCAAGCTTTCTTCTCTAGGGATTTCTTATCCAGGTATGTGGAAATTCAACAAGGGAATTGCTCTTCCCTTGTGTCCCTAAAACCTTTCTTTATTTCTTCTATCAGTTATAACCCTATGGATTCGAAATGTAGAAAGTTTTCAGATAAATTTCTTTAATATTTCAAGTGGAATATTATTCATGATATTAAATGTTTATTTATTCCCTATTTATAGAAATTTTATGAAACTAGTATCTAGTGGAATGATTTAGCCCTAGTTCTTAGTTCAGAAAAAAGTAGAATATTGTGTATTCGACTAGTTTCCCTGTAGCTTGATTCTACTAGTTTTGAGATCCCCATATTATTAGTATATGTTGAAATCTCAGTCAGATGCATGTTAGTCTAGTCTCAGTCAGATTATTAGCATACTCAGTATTGTCCAGAAATGTCAGCTGATCAGTTTGACTACAATCATTTCTTGAGGTGTCAGTGGTGCCTCCCAGTTATCAGTATTAGACTTAGATATAAGATTTTAGTGGTTCTTTAGTTGGTCATGAAACTTCTAGATAAGCATCTCTGACCAGCCTTAGAACCCCCAGCTTCAGATTTAAGTTTGTTCTTTAGATGGTTACGACGCTTCTAGATAAGCAACTCTGGCCAGTCTTAGAACACCAGTTACAAAATTCGGTCTACTCTCACGGTACTTTTAGATAGGTATTCCTGACTTAGTCTTGGGCCCCAGTTTTGAGCTATTAGCTTAGTAGTCAATTTAGGACTATCGAGGGGGAGTAGAACTTAGCACCGAGTAGATCGGGGTTCCAACACACCCAGGTTCGCAGAACTACATTGCCACCGTAGGTTATTTTTATTGGACTTATGGACTTTTGATCATCCAGTTCATGCCTTTATACCTTGGTAAGGTATATTTGATCCTATCGATGGGATGTATACATCGGGCTCCATGTTTAGCTCATGTGGTTATATGTCGGTTATAGACTCTCCCACTAGTTAGTTTAGTCTCATATTAGCTCAGTTTAGAACAATTTTAGTTTACTCATTTCATACAGTTAGTTCAGATTCAGTATTCCAAATTTAGGGCATGTCTTTGACCATCAGACAGGGTCATTTTGACCATTTCAGTATATTTGAGTTTCAGCATTTCAGTTGGTCATTGCATGTCATTACAGTTTTCAGTTATTTACTCTCTGTGTTATGTTTTCTCCTACTTACTCAGTACATACAAAGTACTTATGCATACCTTCTAGTTGTATCATTTTATGATACAGCTGCAGGTTCTCAGTCTCAACACCGTTAGCAGATCTTCTCCGAGAGTTATCAGCTGCACCAGTGGTGAGTCCTCATCTTTCTAGGATGATGTTATTTTCTTCAGTTATTTTCATCCAGTAGACTTTAGAGTTAGCTGGGGGCTTGTCCCAGCAACTCATCAGATATAGATGGCTTTCAGACAGAGATTCAGATTTTCGGTTTTGTTTTCAGTTGTATAAAGCCTTATGATTTAGTTCTTCTTCATAAATGATTTTTTATTATTTTTAAAATTTCGCTATGAATTTACTCAGATTACCAGTGTTATGATAGACCATGGGTTGACTTGGGGTTACCAGTGACTCCAAGTACCATGTCTTGTCCAGGGTATAGACTCGGGTCGTGACAGTATTAAAGCATCGTGAGCAAACAAATTTAGTATTGAACTAGGAAAATTTTCACTTTATGGTGAATGAAGGGATTGTATCGGGATGCAGGATATCTAGTAAAGATATTGAGGTTGACAATGCAAAGATTGATGTCGTCTCTAGATTGCCACCTCCTATATCGACGAAAGGTGTCCGAAGCTTTTTGGGATATGCTGGATTTTATCAGAGATTCATCAAAGACTTCTCCAAAATTGCTAACCTTTTATGTAGGTTGTTTGAGAAGGAGACCAAATTTGATTTTAATGAAGCATATCTCAAGGCATTTGAATGCCTGGCGGAGAGACTCACCACAACCCCTATAATTATTGCACCTGATTGGACCAAGCAGTTTGAAGTTATGTGTGATGCAAGTGGAGTTTCTTTAGGAGATGTTCTAGGGCAAAGAAGAGAGAATTTCTTTCACCCCATATACTATTCTAACAAGTCTCTCAATGGGGCTTAGAAAAATTATACTATAACTGAGCAAGAATTACTAGCAGCGGTATACTCCTTATAGAAGTTCAGAGCATATTTGCTGGGCACAAACGTTATCATTCACACAAATCATGTAGCCATTTGATATTTGATGTCTCATAAAGATGCAAAGCCAAGGCTGATCCGATGGGTCCTACTTCTGCAGGAATTTGATTTTGAAGTTAAACGCCCTAATGGTTATGAAAACTAAGTAGTTGATCATATCTCGAGGCTGGAAAAAGAAGGGAGACCAAAGAGTTAGCTGGAAATAAATGAAGAATTTCTAGATGAACAAGTATTATCAGCTTCCCAAGACTTAATCCCATGGTTTGCTGATTATGCTAACTTTTTAGTTAGCAATGTGATGTTGGATGGCCTGAACTTCCATCAGAAGAAAAAGTTTTTGCATGATATGAGAAAGTTCTATTGGGATGAACCTTACTTGTTCAGAGTGTGTGCTGATACTATAATCCGGAGATGTGTGCCTGAAGTGGAGATGATGCACATTCTCGAGGAAGGTTATTCTTCTCCTATTAGAGGACATCATAGTGGAATAAGGATATCCCAAAAGATCCTAAAAAGTGGTATTATTGTCTGACTATCCATCAAGACTCTCATGACTATGTTTTAGCTTGTGATTGGTGTCAGCGACATGGTAGCATCTCAAGGAAGAATGAACTGCTGTTGACCCCGATTCTAGAGGTAGATATGTTTGATGTATGGGGGATTGATTTCATGGGACCTTTTGTCAAGCTCCTATGGACAGAAGTACATTCTTGTGGCAGTGGACTATGTGTCCAAATAGGTAGAAGCGATTGCACTCCTAAAAAAGAGTATATTCTCTAGGTTTGGCAAACCATGAGCAATCATAAGTGATGGAAGGTCACATTTCTGCAACAAGTTTTTTAGTGCTCTATCAAAAAAGTACGAGGTGAAACATAAGGTGGCTACCCCGAATTATCCTCAAACTAGCGGCCAGGTGGAGGTATCAGACCATGAGATCAAGACCATCCTGTCCAAAACTGTTAATGCAAATAGAAAGGATTTGTCTTGCAAGTTAGATGATGCCTTGTGGGCATATAGAACAACCTACAAGACGCCTATTGGGACGTCCCTGTAACAGTTGGTGTTTGGCAAGGAATGCCACTTTTCTATGGTGTCGGAACACAAGGTGTTGTGGGCGTTGAAAAAGTTGACTCTTAACTGGAGTGAAGCCGCAAATTTGAGGCTTGAGCAACTGAACGAACTGGATGAGTTCTAACTCAAGGAATACAAGAGTGCAGTCTTGTATAAAGAAACAATGAAGCTGTACCATGATAGGAGGTTGTTAAAGAGAGAGATTTCTCCTGGGAACTTAGTCTTGCTATTCAACTCTAGACTTCGGTTGTTTCCAGGTAAATTGAAGTCGAAGTGGTTTGGACCTTTCAAGGTTACCCATGTCTATCCTTATGGTGGTGTTGAAATTGAAGCTCAAGATGGCACCAGATTCAAGGTGAATGGCCAAAAATACCTGGGAGTGCAAGATGAGGTGAAGTGGATAGAAATAATTTACCTTAACGAGGTTTGAGTAGTCAAGGAAATCGCGTCGTATTGCGATGTTAAATCAGGCCCTGCTTGGGAGGCAACCCAAGGTTTTTGATTAACATTGTTTGTTCATTTTGCAGCATGAGAATAAGGACGAGCTGAGATGGGATATATGGAAAAAAACACTAGCAGACCGTGGACCGCAAATGGATGAACGTGTAATGCGGATCCATACGTTTCCTTACAGAAAAGATGTCAAGAATTGAGGCCTTTTGCGTCCCATCCACAGAATGCGAAAATGAAATCACGATTGCACTCTCACCACGACTGCATCTAGAGAGAAATCTGTCTATGGTTTTCAACAATCTTGAAACACAAAGCAAACGCGGCCTGAATTAGGTTTCCCTCTACCCTTGTTCGTAAATGTATTTATGTGTATGTGTGTGTATTTATAAAAAGTTATTTTTTTAAATGGGACCAACACTTTAAAAGTAACCGACCCCCCTCATTTTTTTCTTTTTTTATTCTTCTCTTTTCCTTATCACTAAGTAACCTCAACATCCTTGCCGCTCCCTCAAATTTTCTAAACCTCCATTTGCACACACTCACTCTAGAGCTTCAGCTCATCACTCTCACGCTTCGGATCAAGTTTGCTGCACAAAAACTCCTCAGGTAACACGACTAACTTGTCTCTTTACCCTCAAATATAGGTTCATTTATTTGGTTGCCTATAGTAGTGTGATTTGGTGAGGTTCAATAGGGTGAAGTCTGAATAACCCCATGGCTCCGAACAATCGAGAGAAACTTATTGTCATATTTGGTAGGTTATTATTCAAAGTTCATGCTAAAAAATAGAGTAAAACTCATTCATGCCTGCCAAATGTTCAGTAAATTTCCTCAACGAGTTTTCATATATCCAAAGTTTGAGTAGGCTATATAATTGTGAATAGATGGACTTTGTGATATATTGGCATGAGTGAGAGGGTATTTCAATCACCAAGTGAAGATCTACGAGCCTTGGATTGATTTTCCCACCCCAATTCTGAAATAAACATGGTTCAAGAACATCTAGCAGACTGGATGAATCCGCAAATAATTCATGGACCGCATCTCATAAAGCGCAACCAAGTTTCGTCATGTGGAATTCATTCTGGATGGAAAAGGGTCACTGATTGAATCCGCGAAGATAATGCAGGCTGCATTTCTGAAACGTGGATCGCTGTTGCCACGGATTAAGTCAAAAGTTGTCATTCTCATCTTCCTTTTTTTGCGATGCAAACATGGACCATGAACACCTTTTAGGGCCACAGATTGAACACGTAAAGGAACAACATGTTAACTTATGATGTTGCTGTGCACTAACAAATTTTGATTTCTTATAGGATGACTTCCCGAAGAACCTCTCATCTTCACACTTCAAAGGAAATCGACCTGAAGGATAAGGGAAAAGGGAAAGAAAAAAGGTCTGCTGAAATAGAATTTGACTTAGATCCTGAAATTGAAGAAGCCCATGAGGAGAGACGAGCTGATCTTCACCGTAAGAGAGGAGAAGATGATCTCCAATTTAATGTCATCTCTTCTATGAAGGAAAGATTTTTTGAAGGGACGCACAATCAAAAATTCAATGAGGAGAAATAGTTTATCCTGAAGGGGATTGAACAGGACTTCCCACAGATACTGCAGCAGATACAGGAGAGGGATTGACAGATTTTCATGTTGCCACCAGGTTGGTTTTGCTCACATCTAGTGAGGGAGTTTTATTCTTCCTATAAAGTAGCGCATAATCATCAAAAGGCTTCCAGCCCATTGCACCCTCTGCCTTGTCTGGAGAGTGTGAAAGTCCGACGAGTAGAGGTGAATTGTAATTCCACGATCATCAACAAGTTTTATTTTGATGATGATGATGTAGAAGCCACCGATTACTTGGCCAAGTTTGAGAATCCAAATAACAACTATACCTGGATGGATTTACTAATAGCTGCAGGAACACCATCATGGGTTACTAAAAAGGGATAGATCTTCAAGAGCGACCTCAACATCCAAGCAAAACACTGGTTCGGTTTTGTTTGCTTCAGGCTCACTCCTTCAAACAACGATAATGAGATACATAGTACCCGTGTGATTCTGATTGCATGTATCATGGCAGGGTGCATATCAATATGGGAGATATCAGAGCACTAGAGATAAGCGATCGAGCTCGATGAGCCCACACATATCTACCTTTTCTAGTGTTAATTACAAATCTTTTGTCGCGATGCAGGTGTCCCTGAAATAATGAGAATCGATGAGTATCAACGACAAACCAGGTTTTGGATATCACAAAGATTCAGGATGAGATAAATTCGAAGATGAATAAAAAAAAGAAAGCCAATAGTTTCACATCCCTCTGAGGCAACTATGTCCCCTGACACTCAAACGGTGGATGCTCCTTTAGCTGAGAAACTGCCATATTCTTCTACTACTCTAGTGGCACCCCAGTTGACCCAGTCTATCTCCCCATCCTAGATCATTCAGGTAGCAAATATGACAACGCGGAACAACACAAGGCTCACCTTTTTAATTGAGCACATACCATAAATGATCAAGAGAGCCATTGACAAGCCTCTTGCTCCAGTCCATAGCATAATTCAGGATTTGGAGCATAGGGTCTCTGAGCTCGAGGGTATTGGTGCTAAGGATGCCATAGCCACACTAAAAGCTGATATGAGCAAAGTGAAGAATGATGTCCAACAGTTATAGCCTGACTTGAGAATATTTGATACTCCATTGCCAGAAGATGATGCTTTTGTGGATGAGAGGGTGGATACAAATGAAGAAGAGCTATAGGAGGAGCACATAACAAACAGATGAGGAGTGAGAAGTGGAAGTGGCTACCCAGCGCTCTATGGATGACCTCATAGCACGGATTGTAGGCGCAGGCCTGAGTTCCCGTGTTCTAGAAGGAGATGTAGCTGATTTTACTGCTATCACCACAGAGACCAATACCATGGACTAATCTAAAGAGGTTGATTGAACTACATTGACTCAGACAGAACAAAGCGCCTCGAGCATTTTAGGGAGATCCAACCTTCTCTTTTATATACTTTTTGTATGCATTGAGGAAAATGCATGTTATATTTTGTGGGGGTAGGTAGGAAAGTTGGAAACTATGATCTATAATAAAAAGACACAACCTGTGTGTGAAAACTTATGCCTAGTATGAATATGCTTTTGTACAGTTCGTGTGATAAAAGTGTTTGTTCAAAGATGAATATATATATATATGAGCACTTTTGCTATATTATTCATCTTGTTGATATAATTCTATCACATAAAACTCCAAGGGTTTTCTTCATTCCATGGTTCTTTCCTTAGGAGCAAAATTTTCTTATTTTGAGTCGAACCAGGTGGCTTTTCCCCATGATATATAGTTAGGCGAATTTCTTAAAGGAAAAAGCCATGTTTTAGGATAGTATATTTTGGTGTGTTGGTAGATAGGTGAATTTCTTGATACCAATATGGTGAACATTGAGCAGGTAGGATTAAATGTGGAACTTAGCTCCTAGACATAACCTATAAACTCTTTACTTGGCTATTTGTACAATAAAAGGTGTCTTATCAATTTTATCACTTTTTACTGAATGTGAGGTTCTTATTCTACCCAATATATGCATGTGCCATGAGTGGTTAGCCTTATTGCTAATATCCCTGTGTACATGATTAGTCTAGAACTTTCCCGGAATGTTTTCAAGGCGACCAGATTACACTTCATTTGAAAAATGATAATAGGCCTTCTTTGAATTGTCCTTGTAAATATCATCTCTAGTCAAACCCTATTGATCCTAATTTTTTTATTTCTCTTTAATGGCCCAACAAACCTGACTTCGTACTTCCCTAAATGCCCAAAAGTTGAGCTATAATAAGCCAAAACACCTAATTGAGAGGTGGTCTATTGTGGATATGCAAACATAGAATGAAAGTCTA
>JACEIK010006491.1:29462-40609 GCA_018107945.1 Datura stramonium
CCCACTGTAAAAATGCAAACGTAGCCTATGTTTCGGGGAAGAGACTTTAGATGCAAGTGAAAATAGATGGATATCTTAGTTATTTCTCTTCCTTTAAAAACAATATTTATAATAATAAGGAAGAGTAAGATATATAGAAGAGGAAGAAGACTAAGAAATGTAGTTGAAGGAGCAATAAGGGGGTAACATGAAAGAGGGATTATGAGAATGAAAGATGTGGCATTTAGGAAAGATACACGTGAACCAATCCTTGACCTCTCCTTAGCATACAAATCTACACCAATACCCTCAAGACCTTTTTGATTTTCATATTTTGCGTATCCATATTAGTGGAGAAATACATAAAGGGCAAGCTTATGGCGCTATATCTGCATGCATGAAAACATCTTTTTGAGAGATTGTGTACAGTACTTCTTGTCTATATCCCTAATACATAAATGACTTCTATGGGAACCATGGATTCTTTTGTTTCATGAAGGAACATGTTAATTCAGTAGGAACTAAATCTTGTTTTCAATAAGAGGATACGAGCAAGATATAGTATTATTCAGAGTCAAACCAGCTTAGATGATATTGTGTCATTGATGGAGAGTTAAATTGAGTGAAATGTGATGTGCTATGATCCATGAAATGTAGGTTATTTTCGGTGCCACTCAAAGTCAATTGTCCATCATGAAAGTTATTTGTTGGTTGGGAAGAATTTAATGCTCTAAAGTTGCTTGAGGGCAAGCAATAGTTTAAGTTTGGGGGATTTGATAAGTTGGTATCTTGACCAACTTGTCTGGTCTTTAAGCTTAGATTTTTATGTTGATTTGATATGAAAAGAAGCACTTATCATGAATTTTTTCATTTATATAGAACAGTGCTATTTAGAGGAGATTGAAAAGAAGTCAAGTGAAAATAATCCAAAAAGCAAACCAACAAGCTCAAACACAGATAAGACAGAAAAGAAAGTGAAGAGAATCCAAGTACGGGCCGCGGATTCCCAAGTGCGAACCACGGATCCATCGCACTTTAGGCCAAAAGACTTACCCTTAGCCATACCAAACATGGAGAAACCATGGACCAGCAGGGAACGCGGTTCAGATGTGTTTCAGGCCAGAATCACCAGTCCACTAACAGTCCAAACACGTTCAAAGCACGGATCGTGTTTCATAAACCGTGGGACGCAAATGTGAATCACCCGAGGATAGAAAGTTCATCCATTTTTTCCATCCAAAATGTGACCATGATGCGGACCATGGATGTCTAACTGTGGCTGCAGATACACAACAAATGCTGTGTCGGTGGTATTTTTGTAATTAATGAATACATGAGTTTAATTTCCTTTTAAAGATTAGTAGGGTTTTTATTAAAGCACTCAGTTTTTGGAGAGAAGCTATTATCGAATACTTTTTGAAAAATGCGAGAGAGGGAAAAAAGGCAGTGTATTATGACTTTTGTGAATGAATTTTGGATTATCAATCTTACCGAGAATTTGCATTATCACTATCATAAGTTAATGTTCAAAATTCTTTTCCTATGTTTGTTATCATCTTATCCATGAGTGGCTAAAACTCCTAACTAGGGTTGTGGGATCTAGGCATACGTAATGGTCACAGGTCTATGAATTTAGAGATTCTCTGAGGCTATATGTTTATGTTATTGACTTATTAGTGTTCTTGTATTTCTAACGGTTGCAAACGTTAGAACCAATCTTTAAATCTTTCTTTCTTGAAAAAGGAGAAAAGATCTAGGAAAATAAGCAATAACTTGGATTCAAGGCTTCTAACCCTTGTCTAATAGGTTAGTTAACCTGAAGTAATTGATGTCAGTGTTGAGATAATCACTCAAGGCCGAAAGGATTTAGAGTGACAATCATTTAATTGGGCAGAAAGATTTAGAGTGACAATCATTTAATTGGGCATAAAAACTTCAAATAAGATTTTTAATTCATCAGTTTTGTAAATGTATTTCCAAAGTATGATCTCAATGCATAGTAGACCTATAGACGTTATGAATCTATAAGAAACATAACCCTAACATTCTTCTATTGTTGAAATCTTTTGTTATCTATTCATAATCATTGTTAGTAGACTTTTTACCATTCTAAGTGCGATTTTTTCCCCCTTCCACTGAAATATCGACTAAATAAATTTGATCTTCACTTTTGATAAATTTTGCACCTTATTCCCTATGAAATTCGACCCAACCTTATTGGGTTATATATTAGAGCAATGGTCGCTTTATACCTTTTTAATAGGTGCAATTTTGGCGTATCAGTAATGTTGGTAATACTATAATGCAATAAATACATAAATCATGAGAAAATTATCTGGGCTTGAAAGACCATCCTATTTGATTATAATGACTGATCGATCGAACCTGTATCATGAAGCGATACAACATTGAGTATGCGGTCAGTATTTGTAATGTACTAAATATGCGAGGGTAAGTAAAAATGGACAATAAAATACATAGGAGTTCATGAGAGTAGGACAGTTCAAAACATGAAGTGATAATCATTACATAAACATAAAGACTCAAGGTTTTCAAAACTATTCATAATCTAGTTAGAATCGTACTCATAAGAGAAACCTTATAAACCATAACTTGAGCCAAAGTATTATAAATATGATCATGCATAAATCATAAGGAATAGTGGGAGAACTCGTCTTAACTGACACCATTATGATAAAGCTTACATGATGCCCCAACTATCTCGCTCAAGTGGGCAGAGCAGTCCCAAGCTTGCCAAGGCAAACAATGATATAATGTGTGATATTACTAGTAAGGACCCCGTAGGGCTAAACCTGACTGTACACCTATATTGGCATGTAGTTTTGAGACCTCAGAGTTTACCTAAATGTCGGGCCTACTCGATGCTAGACATTACTCCCAAAAACATGCACATGAAGGCTCACATAAATATCGTGAAATCATACATGAAGTTCATGGTCTAGTTTAAATGATGATATAACTTAACATGCTGGAAATACGTGAGCTAGCCATGAAAGAAGGCCCTTGAGTTGGCCATAAGCATAAACGTGATAATCATGAAAATCATACATGCTTGAGAAAATCTCCATACTTGAAATTCATAAAATTCATGAAGAGTGCTTGTAGGAAATTATATCATAAATCATAAATAATAAATTAGGGCTTATGATAATTGAAATCATAATAGAATCGTAGAATTTCATAAAAAGAAATTTAGCCCTAAAAGTCCATAATCATGATTGAAACATAATGAAAATTATAATCTCATGAAGACTTAAATAAATATTAAAACCTTAATCATGGAAATCATAAATTAATTTCAAATCAGTTATACCCATAAGAGAATCATGGAAGAATTTCATAACCAACTAAAAAATTTCTAGAATTTCGAATATTGAAAATTGGGGAATTGGTGATCATGAATTTGCTTGAAGAAGGGCATGAAGGTGAAAGAATCCCCTCATTGATAATCCCACATACCTGGGTTCACTAAATTCTATCTCTAACTTGAGACCCAAAGAGAAATTCGAGAAAATGAGATTGAGATTGATGAAGAATCCTTGATGATCTTGAGAGGAGATTTCTAGACTTGCATGCATGAAAGTTGAATTAATTAGAATATGTTAAACCCCCCTTAAAATACTCTTTTCAGGGCTTAAAATGATGTGGTTTAGGGCTTAGGAGCTTAGAATTTATGAAAATACTCTTAATGAATTCGCAGGAAAAATTGAGTTGCGAGCTGCTATGACCCGTATCACAAGTCGTACAATCCTTCTACGGCTCGTGGTTTGCTCCCATAACTAACCATTCAAATTTCACCACTCTTTTAATATTTTCACGACTCATACCATGACCCGTAACTCCATCCTATGATTCGTACCATTACTCGTACAATCCATCACCTGATAACTCCGAAGACTTGCTACGACTCCTGGCCACAGGTCATGACCACATACTACAACTCGTGGTTGGAAAAAGGAAATCTCTAAACTAAACCATGGGTCTTCCTACGACCCGTACCATCGGCCTATGACTCATAGGTTGAGTCGTACTGAGACAATTTCCCAACTTTCCCTGCTGTTCACACTTCAAATCTCGAGTCTGGTCTTAGAAACTTTTGGGGTCTTACATAAAATCACCCTCCATGTTTAGAAAATTTTACCCTTTTCTTTTCTTCTAATTTCTCACTTTTTAGCTTGTCCCTTCACTTCTCCAATTATGCGCCTTTTATGCAAATTTTTTTATTAAAGTGCTCTAGGAGTCATTTGGATCAAATATAAGTTAATAGAATAACAAGGGATTAAGCTTGTAATATGGCTATCAAAAGAATAGGCAAGGCTCAAAATGGATAACTAGAATAATTACATCAAGGTAGGTAAAAATTAGGATACAAATAGGCTACCAAAGAAACGCCTATATCACTTCCTAGATTCAACGTTCTTATTTCATTTTGCTCACACATCAAACAAGTTCTAGACATCAAATAGCAAGCATGGATTATATTAAAAATACCTCACTCACACAATGGGACAAATGGCTTAACAATGACAATTAAGATCACATAAACACATATATCCATATTGCATGCATAACATAAGTAAGCCCACTTTTTTCAAGTACAAGAGTCAAGTTTCAAAATACTAAGTGTTTCTACCATTTTCATGTATTTTTGAGTGAATTTTTTAAAGTCTCAATGATACCTAAGTGAAGCACCTAGCATTCATAAGGCTCAAGTTCTTGTATTCATAATGACTAATTTTCTCTTAAGACAGTCATTATCCATCAATCATCGGGACAAGTAATGACTCTATGACTAAAATAAAAAAGCTTGTCCCTCTACTCGGTTCTAAAGGACTATCTATCAAAAAAGTACCAAAAACAAAAACAGTTGAAATCCATAACAAAATAAAATTAAAAAAAACTACTACAAACCAACAAGTATGCAAGATAACTTATAAATTCCAAAAAAAGTCCCACCATGTACAAATTTAGCAATTAAAGCATGCATGGTAATATAAAGTTTACTTCTCCCACCCTACACTTAATCGGCAGCATTATCCTCAGTGCTAAAATAATAAACTATAAAGTAAAAGAGTGAAATAAGAACTTCCTGGGCCTCTAATCCTCATCTTCAGTAGGGCCAAGAACAGCTTCCCCCATCTCAGAATCTTCCTCCTCATCATTGGGCTCTATGTCAGAGTCCACTCTTGCCATCTCCTCATCAGTGGCCACATCATCATTAAGGGGCTCCTTAAATCTGGGCCAAACTATGCAAAGAGCTCTTGAGTGTTTGCTTAGGGGATAGTCCATTTTGAGCTGATGCAGTTGCTCCTCATTCAATCTATTCATTCTCAATTGCAGTATTTGCATGCCGTATATGTGACTCAACATGTTATTAATTCATGCATTGCTCTCATTGATAGAAAGGACTGGACCATGTATGTGCTCTGGATCTTTAGTTTCATCATATCAATTCCCTTAGGGTCATATCTAGGCCTATAATCCGCCTCTTCCTCCTCAATCTGGTACCCTCATAGAAATCGGGTTAAGATACCCCAAACCCAAATCTTTGGCCCTTTTTCACCCATGCTCGCCTCAACACATCCTTTATTATAGACCCAACATTAATTGGAATCCCAGTCATAAAAGCATAGACAAGACATACTCTTTCCCTAGTGATATGAGTTACATATTTCCCAGGCACCAAACAAGCATTAACAATTTTCAACCAAACTCGTGCCTCTCTACTCATATGGGCATATAGGAATGACACGTGATACCCATATTGTTTGTGGCAGGTCCATCGTGCAACTAAATTTGGGCCACAAAGTGTATGTCTAATATCTCTATAAAAGGGTTTCTTCACAATATTCACGAAGAGCTGTGCGTCAACATTAGGTGAACGAAGTATTTTGTTCAAAATAGCGGGTGAAAAATTAACAATTTGCCTCTAATTTTGACTTGGTTTTACCTCTCTTTTGGTTCCCAATTAGCAAGAAACTCCCTCACTATGTTTAAGTTACAATCACCCAGAGCATTAAATACAAAATCAAGACCAAGAATGTGTAATCTATCTACAATGTAAGGAAATACTAATGCGAAGCTATTTCTATCAGCAAACATTTCATGTGAGTATTTTGATTCTTTATGTTCCTTAAACCATTTTTTACCTACTTGCTTCATGACCCAACGCAACCTAAAATGCCTTAATGATTGTTGTGGTAGACTCACATCATCATGTTTATCCTTATTAGCTCTTCTTGACCTTTTTGACCTATGGCTTAAAGAAGGCACTCCTTTCCCCTTGATTGGTTTGGTGCAATTTATGAAGAATTCACAAGAAAAATATTGTATTTTGTGATTTTAGTGAAAAAGTTTGGAAGAATTTTAATAAAAGATGAAGTTTTTGGAGAGATTTTGAGAGAGGTATGGGAGGTGCAGTGCACCCTTTGTGAAAGTGGGATGAAAATTAGGTTTTTAGCTTTTAAAACCCCCTACTTAGGTCGGGTTTGACCTCCCGACCCTTGAAATTTTAACCTTGGAACCCACCTTCCATGGTGCGCTGCTTCATGTGCTCAGCTGGCGCTACGTCGTGGCACTGCCTATGCTGGCTAGCCTGCGCATCGAGCTGGCTCGTGCACTGCATTGCCCGCATGTCGCGCTGCCTAGTGTGCTGTAGGGTGATTTTTTCGAGTGCACCCCTTTTTCAAATCTCATGCTCAAAACACCTTTTCATGGGCTATGAATTACCCCTACACACTTGAATAAACACATTGACTCTAAAAAATTAAAATTGTCTCAGGTTGCCTCTCAAGTAGTGCCTAATTTAATGTCGTGGCACAATGTAGGTATCTTGATTACTTAGATTTTATCAAACCTAATGGGCTCATGGTCACATGCAGTTACCCTCATTTTGAGTGTTTAGAATAGTATTACTAGGCAAAGTACCCTTTTGCCTTTGATATAATGAGGCCAAGAATTGTCCCACCTGCTGCTCTAATTTCATGGAAGGATCTCTAGCTCATGATGGAACATACACTCCACTTCTGTCATTTTTTAGGGCCTCTCAATTTATCCACTGACCTTGGTCCCTTGACCTAACCTAGTCATAGCCATTGTTCACATAGTAGTTCCGACCTTGATTTCCTTGGCCTTGACACCAAGAGTCTTGGTTGGACCCTTGGGTGTTGGCCTGGAAATCCCCCTGATTATTTACAAAATATTCTTCCTTATCAGCCTCAAGGTAATGATCATCATACCTGGTTCCTCTATCTTGCGCGTTCACCTCATGCACCTTTTGAGTGTTTAAAGTGGTAAGGTGCTTGGTGATCAATTCCAGCTGGGTCTTAAGATGGGCCATGTCCTGGTCTCATTCTTCTTCTTTCTTTTTCCACTCTGCTGTCATTTCTCTTGAGTGGCTTACTGCAACTGCCTCAAATTCTATGGTGTGCCATGTCCTATTGGTCTTAGTCATCTTATCCAGTATTTCACTAGCCTCTGCAAAGGTGTGGGAAATCATGGACCCCTCAACAATCTCGTCTTCTATGGCTTTGTTCGCTGCACTTAGTGACCTATAGAATACTTCCAAAATGACCTCCTTAAGAAGCTTGTGATTAGGAAACTATTTCAATTTCTTGTTGAACCTTAGCCATGCTTCATGTAGAGCTTCCCCAGGCAATTTTCTGAAGTTATTGATTTCATCCCTCAATTGAATCATTCATGAGGGTGGGAAGAATCTCTCCAAGAAAGCAGCAGTTAGCTCTGCCCAAGTGGTGATAGACTCATCCGGAAGCTCGTTCATCCATAAAGTAGCTTCCCTAGATAATGAAAATGGAAATAAGCAGAGTATAATTGCCTCTTGAGAAACTCTAGAAAGTCTGTAAGCATTGCAAATACCGGTGAAATTAATCAGATGCTAGTTTGCATCTTTTCTGGACAAGCCATTGAACAACCCCTTTAGGCTCAGCAGGTGAATCATAGTACTCGTCACATCAAAGTTAGCGTTTGATGGCAATGGTGGTGGAAAAATAGCTCTAGTGTAGCCAACTTCCTCTTGCTCATAATCCCCCTCGAAGAGCATATTCCTTACGATTCTGTCGGTTCCTGTCTGCCAGAGCGGCAGCAAAATTTACAGCATCAGCTCTTCTAGCTGCTTCAGCTAGCGAGTTTCCTCTACCCTTCGCACTGCTTCCACTTGCTGCGCCTTATTCATCTCTTCCTCCAAAGGGAGGTTGAGTTGTGCCCTAGGGTTCTTGTAATGATCCGTATGTCATTATGAGGAGAGTGAGTTTGGAACACCTTAATTGGCCTCGATTCAGGGTAGGAAGGTTTCATTGTGAGATATGGTGAAAATGTTGATGTTAGGGAGCTACTACTTACAGGGGACCACTACAGCGATCAGATTCCCATTGCAGCGAGATCGTGGTAATGTTCGGAGTTTCTCCATGATGAATCGGGAGAGAAACCGCCGGATCTGCTGTAGGAGCGTCCGGACCACCATAGCGGGTCTGCTGCAGTGGATGATGGAAATTAGAAAATGGGGTTAACTAGGATTTTAGGGGTTATACCTGATTATTTCCAAAGCAAAAAAACCCAAGAACTGAAAGAGATTTTTCCCCTAGAGTAGTTGATTTTCCTTCTCAAGATAAGATACTCGACTTACTATCCCTATGGTTGATTTCGTAAGCACCTAGGATCAGGGGGGAGGACCTCTAATGGTGATTTTTCTAGAAAAGAAGCCCTAGGTTGGTAGAACTAGGACTGAATTATGGAGAACTAGTGGGGGTTTTATGTAATACCCCAAAAGTGCCTAGGAGTAAACCCAGGAGCTAAAAGTTGAAAACTGTTGAAACGGGGAAATTATCACAGAACGGGCGACCTAATAACTCGTGGTATCGAATGACCGGTCGTTGTATCTGATGAAGGGCGTATTCACGCACTTCATAGACATATTTTTCCCGTACTTTACTATGCTTTGAGAACATATTATATGTGTTTGCATGTGTTTGTGTTATATATTTGTGAAAATTAGCTAACACATGTGATTAGATGTTTTCAGGGATAAAAAGGATGAATTTGAATGTATTTGAGGCTTATGGAATGAAGATGAAAAGAAGTTGAAGTCGTGGGCAAAGGTTGAGTTTGAAAGATGCAGAAATAGTGTACCTGACGGGTTGAGGGAATGATTCGTTACATCTGGTAACGAGTCGTGAAAATTGTGAGAGAAAATATTGACAAAGTAACCGGTGGAGATGACGAAAGACTTAACGAGTCGTTAGTTGACTAAATGACTCATTAGCAGATCACTGGAACCAATCGTAAGGTACACTGGAAATTTGAAGGAGTTAGACCACGAGGGGCCTAATGACTCGTGCCCAGGCACAACGAGTCGTTAGGTGACCTATTTCCATATATGTCAACGCGACAGTGGCTGGGGCAACGCGCAAGGCACCCAAAACAGCAAAAAATTAGATTTCCTACTGCAACTAGAAAAAGGAACACCAAGTCCAAGTCAAATTCAACAAGGAACAAGGAAAAATATAAATCTACTACTATAAATACCCCTTTATTTTCATGTAATAGCCATGTTGTTTTTATGTCTTCAAGAGTTGAAGTTTCACAAAAAGTTTCTAGAGTAAATTTTAAGATGTGTTAGAAGACATATTTGAGATACGATTGTAATGCTGTTCTTTCAAATTTTTCATTAATCAAGCTAAAACCACCACAACTAGGGTTTTGGGAACCATGGCAAATTAACACACATAGGTAAATACTTAGTGATTCTTGAATGGAGTTTATGCATGTATTGTTTCTTCCTTTGTTTTAATTAATTTTTAACGTTGCAAACGTTAGAACTTGTCTTATTCTTACTTATCGGACCAAGGAGGTAGTGAATGGGAAAAGGGATTAACAATGGGGATTTGAGGCTATCAACCCTCATCTAATAGCTTGACCTTGTCCGAGAATAGCTAATCTGATATTAAGGGTAAGGGTTAATCAAGAATACATCCGTAGACGGACCAAGTTGTGTGGTGAAAATCATCTAGATAGGGGACCAACCATTTAGGTGAACCTAACTTACCAATATTGCATGCTAAGCATTGGAATAGATCACTAGTATAAAATACCTTGTGGTTATAAAGTCATGGGGAACACAGACCCTAGTTAATTGCATTAATTTGGAATCAACCTTCACAATTTTTGAACTTTGTTATTTATTACTTTTACAAATCCCCCCTTTTAGGAAATAATTAACTAAAAAGCTTAAGCACTAGCGCTCTTCTACATCCTTCCATATTCTCTGTGGGATCGACCCCAATCTTTGTTGGATTCTTTATTGACAACGTCCGCTTTATACTTTGTTAAGAAGTGTGAGTTTGAGCGTTATCAAAAAGTGGCGCCGTTGCCGAGGAATACGGCTTAGGATTAGATTAATTGCGTGTGTTTAACTTTTAGACTTTATTTCCTTTTTTTTTTCCTTCTATTTTCTGACGTGTCACAGGTTAGCGTGGTAAAACAAGCGGCCAATATGTGACCACGATCTCAACAGGTATCTTGATGAAGTTTTAGGAATCAAGATACCTATGTCGTGCCGCGACGTTAAATCAGGCGCTACTTGGGAGGCAACCCAAGATAATTTTTTTGTGTTCGTTTTTACGTGTTTGTTCAAGTGTGCAGGTGATAGGTCATAATTTTCAATAAAGATTGAGCTTAAATATTGAAGACAAGGAGTAGAGGCCTAGGGAATTCTTCTTGCACTCTATTATTTTATGCTTATTTTTTTAGCACTAGGGATAATGTAACCAATTAAGTGTGGGGTGGGAGATGTGAAATTCATATTACCTTACATGCCTTAATTGCTAAATTTGCACATGGTAGGCCTAGTTTTTTTGGGATTTACGATTTGTCATGCATGCTTGTTGTTTTGTAGTATTTTTTTTGTTTTTATTTTATTTTGGGTTCCTCTGGTTTTTGTTTTCGATACTTTTCCAGTGGATAGTCCCTTAGAACCGACTAGAGAGTCTAGATTTTATTAAAATTATTTTATTTATTTTTAGTCATTGAGTCGTGACTTTGCCCGATGATGGATGGATGACGACCGTCTTAAGGGTAAATTAGTCATTAGGAAGAACAAGAACTTGGACCTTCGAATGCTAGGTGCTTCACTT
>JACEIK010006491.1:58060-81171 GCA_018107945.1 Datura stramonium
CTCAAAGTCTTCATTTAGCATTAAGCTCATAAGTCATAATTCGTCATCATATCATATTCATAATTCATAACCTTCCAGACATATTTAAAATTCATATTTATTAAGTCATATTTATAATACATTAAAATCTCTAATGGCTTCTCTTTTCGAAAAAAAATCATAACTTATCAAATTGACACTTTTCATAGGAAGATTCATGGCACTCATGGAATAAGCATAAATAGAGATCATAAAACATATATACGAGCTTGTGGAAATTTGAAAGTGAATAATCATGAAAATTTCATACTTGGCCCTAACCTTAACTATTCAAGAAGAAGGTTTTTGCATGGACTTGCATGGGACATGGCATGGGAAATCAGATAAAGTGATCCAACACGTGAGGTAGCCTTACATACCTTAATTATAATCAAGCAATTAGAGAATTTCTCAAGTCTTGATGAAGAATGTTCAAACTTCTGTCTATTGCCTTGGGGTGAGGTTTTTCTTTAACCCTAAGATGGTATAAGATACCTTTTACATACGCTATCATAACACTTCTACTAAATCACATGAAAAAGCTTAGAATATATTTACCTTAAGATGGAAGTACTTGGAGAGGAGGGGAGTGCTAAACTAGGGTTGGAGAGAAGTGCAAAAGTGAGAAATAAGTCTGACTTCGTGTATTTATAAGGGCTACATCAGACAACTTACAGAGTGCTTGTTTTTAGTTATGCTCCCGTAAAACTGACTTATAATCCATAGGTAGGGCTGTAATTCTGAACCAAATATAATACTTTTCATCAATGGTGACAAGTATTACTCGAAGAATTAATCTGCGATCCATAGATCAAACCGTCTGTCGAACTATGAAATTCCACCTCTATGAAGATTCATCTACAGTGCTAGATATGGCCTGTAGAATCTATTTAAAATCCGTAAATTATATGTTTTGTTCAACTAGTTCCTTATTACCCACTGAAGTTTCATCTACGTCGCCCAAGTACGACCGGTAGAATTAATCTGCGGTCCATAGTTTGATCGTTTGCTAATTCTGGCTTTAGTTCATTCTGTAAAGTTTCACCTGCAATAGAAACTATGGCTCATAGATTTTCATCTAAAGTCCGTAATTTGAACCATAACTTTTAACAATAACTTAAGATGGTAAGGCATCATTGTTACTTAGACATAGGGTACTGTAAAAATTATTTATGATCTATATGTCATTTACGTTATCAACATATTGATTTTCTGCATATTTCATACTCTGTTATTTTAACTCTGGGGCACTTCTATATTTGATTAAATGCCTCACACACTATGTATATTTCATAAATCACATGAATGACCATATTCCCATAATTAAGATCAATTGGCTAAGGAACTAAGGTTTAAAATCCTTTCTGAAGGTATGAGGTGTTACAAAATATATCATTTTCGGAGTTTGAATTACTTTCTAATCTAACTTTTTAGATAATATTTTAGTTGAAGTTATAAAACAATATTAACATAATTCTTAAAAGAAAAACAAAGAAATACTAGTTTGAAATGTCATTTGTTTTTAAAACTAGAAAAAGAGATAATTATGTATTAATTATAACATTTTTTTCAAAGAGAGATTAAAATATTGAGAGAGTCCTAGTGCCCCTTTAAAAAATTTAAAAATGGTATAAATGCCTCATTTTTTGGTCAACATCAGTCATAAGAAAAGAAGTGCAAATCTCATATCATTTGTTACTTGCCACGTATAAAATTTATTTAGTTTCCTAACCTTTATTTTCATTTATGTTTTTTCTTATTTTATTTTCTTTTTTTCTTTTTTTTTTCTTTTCTCTTTCCTTCTTCTGCAATCTTTATTGTATGCTCATAATCCTAACCCTTTCTCCTTGTCGCCAGCCCTCTTCCGGCATAGCTACCATCGCCGTCACTGCTATAATACCATTCCACCATAGTACCACCAAATCATTGTCAAATCAAATTAAAATAAAAAAAGTAAAATTATTATCAAATTAAAATTTTAAAATTAAAAGTCACCACCAAACTACTATCTGCAGCACTTATTATATGTGTTGACCCATGTTTCCTATATTATTTATTTGGTTTAATAAATAATAATGATAATATAATTGCTAAAGTCATATAGATTATAGGAAACTTTCCATTATCCCACTTTGATGGAGAGTGGGATTAATGCGTTAATTAATTATTGGTCCTCTCTCTACCTTTAAGAATAATAACATGCCTATTTTGAATCGAACATAGTAAGGAAAAGGGAGAGAAATTGATTTTTTTCAAGATACAAATCAAGTGCTTTCACTCAATTCAAGTCAAGAAGCACACTATGTCAGAATCGGGTATGTTTTCTTGAAATTACTATTACATTGTTATATATAAAATGTGAAATTATATAGTTTCACAATCCTGAATAATTGATAGAATTTTATGTTCGATTGTTTATCAGAACAGGCTGTTATTACAATTGAAAAATCCTTACAAATGATATCAAAGCTAGATTTTGTAACTAATGATTTTATAATTTATGAACCCTAGTTATGTATTCGAGAATTTAACGTACTATTATGTATCGTTGAATATTATTATTTCTGCCGATTTGAATTGACAATCATCCTGAATAACTGTTCACTTCCACCGAATTAATATTCAATTACATAACAATTTCAAATTACATTCTGTTTGGTCAATATGTGAAGTAGATGTATGGTTTAGTTTATGAATCCGTATACAAAGATATATGAACAAATTAGAGAATATAATTGTGAGATATTCATCAATTCATTATGGATTCTTTAAGTTAAAATCACCGACTTTTTAAAAGTGCACATAAAAGTTACATCCCCAAGCTTCTTAACTTGTAAAGCTAAAGTAAAAGTTTTGTTTTGATATTTACGATGAACTTATGATTTATTTGAATCGTAGCTAAAGTGGAAGTTTTTATTTTTAGATTTACGGTGAACTTATGATTTATTTGAATCGTATTTGAATTACATATCTCTATTTTTCATGATTGTGTCTGTTATTTGGAGTCCCTTTTGATTCTACATGATGCACTCATAATGTAGTTAAATACCTTGAATTCAGTCTACTACATTAAAGAGGTTATCTTCATATTATGCAGTGACTAAATTTAAGGAAAATTATCATTTTTGAATTTATTTTACATTTATATATGTACAACTTGTTAATCACCACAGTGATTGAATCTTTATGAAAAATTAATTCCAAAATAATAATTAAACTTGAATTCAATTACCCATTAACCTTGAGCCTTATAAAACACTTATGGGTGAATTAAAATTTTTTGTTATAAGACATTTATGGATTGTTCAAACATTATCTGTTTTTTCTTATTATCATTTAATATTAAAGAGATAATTCAGATGTGTCGTTAATTTTATTTATTTCTTCAAAAATAATAAATATTATTAATTGATGTATTAAAAATTATCGAATTACATTAAATTCACATTTAAGAATCATTATGTTTAAAGTTGTATTTTGATGTTTTGCACAAAGGAGGACAATAATATACATTTAAGAGTATAAAAATTAGTTTTGAATCTCGTAGTATGTTTAAATTCATATAACTCAAAGCTTTACCAAATGAGCATGTTCTATTTATAGAATTTGCTCTTCATTCGTGATCTGTCTTTATTAGAGCTTTAATGGTCTTAACTTCTCAGATTGGTGTGAACAAATCAAATTTCATCTCGGAGTTTAGAACTTCATGTTGCATTTTACATTGAGAAGCCAACTGCTATTACTGAAACTAGCAATATTGAAGAAAGATCCTATTATAAAAATTTGGATCAGTCTAATAGATGAGGCCTAATATTTATGTGAATGAATATTGAGGGCAACATTAAGACTACTCTTTCCGAAACTAAAAGTGCAAAAGAACTTTTGAAACTTATAGCAGAATGCTCCCAAACTGCTGATAAGTTTGTTGTTGGGACACGAAACGGTACCTTGATTACCATGCAGTTTAATAGTTCACATACCATGCATGAGCATGTCACTGAAATGAAAAACATAACAACAAGACTTAAATCTTTTAGAATGGAAGTGAACGCAAATTTACTTGTACAAATCATTATTAACTCATTACCATCTGAGTATGACTCTTTTCAATTGAACTACAACACCATGAAAGAAAAATGGAACATGCATGAATTGCATAGAATACTGGTTCAAGAGGAAACAAGATTGAAGAATCAAGGAATCTACTCCATTAACCTTGTAAGCTATCAAGAAGCGGAAAAAAAGAAAAAGCATGTTAAGGAAAAGATAAGCAACATAATGTTAATTAGACCTTCTCTCGAGTACGTAAGAAGGAACATAAGAATGATAAGTGTTGTTTCTATAAAAAAATCTAGACACTTTCAGAAAGATAGCTTGAAACGTAAGGCATGGTTTGAGAAGAAAGATAAGCCTAGTACTTTTACATATCTCGAATCAAATTTAACTGAAGTTCCTTATAATACTTGGTGGATTAATGTCACGGCCCGAGCATAGACCCCGGACGCGACATGGGGCCTATAACCATGAATGACTCCAAGTTAACCCATGCTACATGCACATCATAACCATACACTAAGAGATATAAATCATAGCATAAGGTAAGCGGAAGTCTAAATGTTATAAAGTATGAACAAGGACAATATGTCGCAACGCAGAATCATCTAATACATAACTATTTGAAAAGCGTTTAGTCATAAAAATTAGCTGATGGGAAAACACCCCCAACTAGCTCCCTAAGTCTGAAACTAAAAGACATAAAAGAAAGAGACATGAACCAAAGTTGCCGTTCTCGGATCACGAGTACTTACCAAAATTGGGATGATGCTGAACTGAAGCGGGAGCAAGCTAACGTCAGAGCGGAGATTGATCACCCGAACTTATATCATGAGACGATATAGTATAGAAGTATGCGGTCAGCACTTGAAATATACTGAGTATATAAGTTAAGTAAAGTATGCTGGTAAAACGGTAGTATGAAATCATGAGTATAAAACAAGCTAGAACATGAGAGTTTGGACAACATGCTAAAAAACATATCATTGAAGTAATCATAAACATGAGTTATTCATCATATGCTAAAACAAAATGACCCAAGATTTTTGAAAGAAAATCATATGGTTTAACTTGCTTGAAAATGTAAGAAAAAACTCATAACCTGATCAATGGGTAAATTATACAATAAAACATGATATCATAAATCCTATACGTGAGTAAATAAAACTTTAAGAACAGTGGGAGACTTATCATAACCGACACCATCATAATAAAGCTTGCAGGATGCCCCAACTATCTTACTCAAGTGGGCAGAGCTGTTCTAAGCTTGCCAAGGGAAGGAACGATTAAGGTGTGATATCACTCGTGAATCTCTGTAGGGCTTTAACATGAATATATACCTATTGTGGCACGTAGTTCTAAGATCTGGAGTTTGCTTAGTCCCCTGGCCTACTCGGTACTAGAAACTACTCCTAAAACATGCACATGACTCATAATCATCATCGCAAAACATAGTTGATCTTGCATGGGCTTGTCTAAATTATGAAATCATAGTCATACTTGAAATTCATGAAATAGCCATTAAAATAATGCCATTGAGTTGATCATGATCCATAAACTTGATTTTCATGAAATTCATACATACTTGAATAAAACTTCATAAATCGAAATCAAAAAATCATATGTTTAAGATTCATAAACATTCATGCATACTTTGATAATTCATCATAACTATAAATCATAGACTCATAAGCTTGAGATTCATAAGGTCATACATAATTGGGTAAATTCATCATAAACTTGAAATCATGAATTCATAAGAAATTTGATGGTCAAATCTGCCCTAATAACTATAATTCAACAATTGAAACATGAGGAAATTGAACCCATAAAAAAAATTATAGAAGACTTCATTGAATTTGGTCTAATCCTAAAATTTGTCAATTTGAACTTAAAGAATAGAGATCATGAGATTGAGTTTGAAAAGGGGAATGAGGGTAGAAGAATTTTGCCCATTCATAACCGTGCATTCTTGGGTAGATGATCCCTTTGCTTGTCTTGACGACCCAAGAGAAATTGAGATGAAGGAGATGATGAACCCTAGCTTGACTTGAGAGAGAAGCTTCAACTTATGGTGTTTTTGGAGAATGAGGGCTTATGCTAATCAAAACCCCTTAACACACCCTTTAAGAACCCCTAAACAATTTCACTTAGGAGTAAAAAGTTTAGAAAGTTACGAAATTAATCCTAGTAAATTACATCTAAAATTCTGCCCGACCAGTACTACGACTCGTCCTACAACCCGTAGGTCCTCACCACGACTTGTAGCGAGTGTCATGGTTTTAGGTCCTGCCTTTGATCATTCTTTGAACTTCATTTCATAGGCACCTACTACGATCCGTACCGGCTTACCACAGGTTGTACCAAGGCTCATGGTTCCTCACATAATCTTAGAACACTACTAGAAATCCTTTCCTTGGACCTTCTAGTATGACTTGTACCATAAAAGTACAAACCATAAGTCCTTGTAGTGGCTTCAATCAACATCCTTGGACACCATACTACGGCTAATGGTACGATTTGTACCACCCAGCAACGACCCGTACTGAGGCTCATGCTAAGGCATTTTAAAGTCTTCTCTGTATGATCAAGCTCTAAATCTCAAGTCTGGTCTTAGAAACTTTTGGGGTGTTACATCATCTCCCCCTTGAAAAAATTCATCCTCGAACGAAGGCTAACTAAGTTGGAAGGATAGGGAAAGAGTTGAAATCCCAAAACTTAAAGCTATACACTAAATACTAATAGAGTGACTGATCCTAAACTGAGATACACGACTGAACAGAATTCAGGAAACATGCATGCATACTAGAATATGAAAGGAACTGAGAGTCATTAACTTGACATGAAATTGAATAGAGTACTAAGGAAGAAACTAGTATCTCATGCTGGAAGTGAGCTGGGAAGGAAAAATATGGGTATTTAGCCATTATATTTGCTTCGGCTTTTGTCATGACCTGAACGAAGGTCCAGATCGTAGACACGAGACAAGGGACCCCAAGAGACCCCAATTCGACCCATGGCACAAGCATACATCTAACTCAATCAATTAACCAAAGAATCAACAATATAAACTCAGCGGAAGTCTACTCACATATAACAAGCATCCAAATCTAACTCTTCTCCCAAAACATGCAATGCTCTACATCGTATGTAACGAAGCTCAACATCGTCTATTGACGAAGCTCAACAATGGAATCATGCATAAACTCAACATCGTATTTAATGAAGCTCAACATTGTCATTTGACAAAGCTTAATAATGAAATCACGCATAGAACCGACATCGTATGAAAATGAAGCTCAATAATAACATACAACTCAATTATGAATTCATGCATATGAGAAGCTTTATTTCGAAACATACCAGAAGCTCAAAGATAAGTGGGAGTATTTACCCCAAAACCATGTGGTAAGCTTACTTTAGAGATACTACATCATCATACTCGATATAAGGGCCTTTCCTTAAACTTTATCATGCTTGGATCTACTCAATTCATTTTGAAAACAATATCATAATCATGTTTAGATTTAGAAACACGTTTTTCATCATCAAATCTCATCATCATCATGCATTCATAATCATTCTCTTCTTTCCTAAATTCCACATGCATGGGCATTTAATTTCATAAATTAGAAAGCACAATTTTTATTTGAAAACAATTTAAAATATGCCCAAGCTTCACAATACATCAATTGAAACATAATCTAATCGTACCCATGTATAGAAATTTTAGAATTATGCAATTGGGTAAAAATCCAATAACTTGATCATAGAAATTTCACATACTTAGATAGAGATTGGGCATGGGTGAGGAAGGGAACATCCACTCATGACCCTACATACCTAGAAGGGATTGATTCCACCAAATATTTGATTACCCAAGAGGAAATTGGATGGAAACCTTGACTTTTATCCTTGAATCACCTCTTCAACCTCTCAAGCTTGCATGCATGTAATGAATGACTTAGAATAGGTTTTCCCCTCTTAAAATCCACTAAATTGAGCCTTAAACGACGTAGTGTAGGCCTCTATGACTTAGGAATTATGGAAAATCCCTTACTAAAATCGCAGAAAATAACTGTCAGGTGGTCCTAATGTACGACCTGACGACTCGTCACTAGAGCCAACGACTCGTCGGGTTGCTCATCGAGTACACTGTCTAACCTGATGTCCTGGGCTCATAACGATTGAGAAAATGACTCATTAGGGGTGACCACGACTCGTGGTCACCAATCGTCAAGTGTACTGCCTCAGTTCATCACCTTACACTCATATCACCCCACGACTGACACCACGACTCGTTACCATACCCAACGGGTTGTGGTTAGCTTCTGTTAAGTGCAGTGTCTTGCCTTCTTCTATTTTCCTTCTCCCTTACCCCACGGATGACCTACTACTTGTGGTGTCAGACCACAAGTCGTTCCCATGCCCGTGGGGACCCCTTTTCCTCCAAACTTCCTAACTCTGTCCTAGCCTTCCCATGAGTCACCTGATGACCTGTGGGCTGTCCACACGAGTCGTCCAACGACTCGTTCTGTGGCTGCAACACCAATTTTACTTTTTCCTTGTTTTGACTTACAGGTCTGATCCTTGGGTTCACGGGGTATTATAATATCTCCCTCTTGGGAACATTTGTCCTCGAATGTTAGAAACACACAGAAACGTAGAAACATGCAATCATCATATGCAAACACTGATCATTTAAACCGAAAACTGACGAAATGACTACCTCCGAAAATAACTACATATGTGAACTACATTAAGACATCACATACATCTATCATAACATAAATCAAACTTGCGCACAAATCTGCTCATCTGTGTCGTCTAGTCAGCCACTAACTCCGGGGAATATTTCGATAGGCAAGTCAACTTTAGGGAATACTCTTACACAATCATTCTTCCCTTCTTCAAGTTTACAAACTCAGTTGCCTTCAGCTCCCTCATCTTCCGATGGAATAATCGATCTTGGAATGAAACCTAAAACTCCTCCCACATGATTGGACCTGCTCCCGCGACTCTATTATCCTTCCATTGGAGGAACCAGATATGCGCAACCCCCTTCAACTAGTAGGAGGCCAACTCTGTGCACTCAACACAACTTCGCATGCTGTAGTACAGCTTGCCGAGCTAGCTCGGCTTGCCTAGCTTCTTCAGCTATGCGGGCTTCTCTTTGATCGTGGTTCTCCATTCAATTTCTAGATTTAGTGGAACAAGGGCATCTCCTCTACTCCGAGTGCTTGGCATTCACTTGAGAACAGCTTGAGGGTATAAAAAATAAAAATAAACATAAATAAGGAAATAACTACCAAAAAGTTAATTACAAGCTAATAACCTAGTTTCAACCGTATTCCCCGGCAACGCCACCACTTTTTGATAATGCTCAAATCATACCTCTTACTGAAATGAGAAGTGGACGTTGTCAATAAAGAACCCAACTAGAGGTTGGGGTCGATCACACAGGGAATAGGGAGAACTGGATTATAGGCGGTAATTGAACTTGTAAGGTAGTTACTTAAAAATAGGGGGATTCTAAAAGAAATCAATCATAAAAGTAAGTATCAAAATTCTGATGTTGAGTCAATATTAAAGAATAACTAGGATTTGTGTTCCCCATGGGTTCATAACTACTTTAGGTATACACTCGTGATTAACACCAATACTTACTTATAGAATTGATAACTTAAGTTCATTTAAATGACTTACTAGTCTCTATTGAATGACTATACTCAATCACTCCACCAAGTCTCATAAGCGATTTCAAATTATCCGTTATCACTAAATTCCGGATTCAACTATCCTGCGACCACAACTCAAGTTAATACAATGATCATCAAGATCAAGGCTTTTTTGTAATTCTCTTTTCCTAATCTGTACCTCTTCGGCCAAAGAAAGTAAAGAATTCGGGCATTTCCAAAAATTGCGCACCATTATGAAACATTTAAGCATGAAGAGAATACAATATAAGTATTTGTATTGGTTTTAAGATCACTTTGTGTAACCCCAGCTTGTTAATCTACCATGGTTCCCACTACCCTAACTATGCAGGTTTTAGCCTATCATCGTTGTAAGATTATTAATTATATTCATTATTAAGAACATAAATCAATACTTACAAGAATGAATGAGAAAAACCTTCCTTTAATTACTCAGCAAAATCTTAAGAACAAGACAAATTCAAGAAAAGGTTGATCACAAGTTGAATCAACTCAATTCCCCTCACAAATCTCTTTTCTCCTTGTCTTTTCATGTATTTCCTACGTGTCTATGACTGTCTACAAAAAAATAAAACCTAAAATGTATTTATACAGACATAAGAATCCTTTTTCTAGTCTAACTGGATGAATTTCCATATAAAGTGCCGCATTCATCACAGGCCATGTCACGATCCGTAGCGGCTTACTACGACCCGTAGCTTCCTGTTGTACCTTGCATTCTCGGCTGAATTTTGCTAAGTGTTGGATCTTGGCACGATTTGTACCTCTATCATATGACCCGTACTGAGCTCCCATGATTTTATTCTAAAATTTTGGAATTCTTCTGAAGTTCATTACGACCGTCATGGTACTACTCATACCTTCTTCTCATGGGTCGTTCTATCTTTCTGTAGCAGGAGTCAGCACCTTATTCAAATTTTCTGGATCTTGTCATGATTTCATCACCACGACTCGTACCAGCTTGGTACGAACCGTACTGAGACTCGTATATTGGATCTTTTAAACTTAGCCTTCTGCTTTTCACAACCATCAGTATGACTCCTAGGTCCTTCCTACAACTCGTACTATGGTCTGTAATATGAGCATATTTTGCATTTTTCAGGATTTCTTTTGCAAATTTCAAATTCAATAATAAATTAATCCTACAACCAAAGGAAAAGTGTCTTATATCCATATAAACACACCTAAGTCCATGCTATTTTCTTAGTTTTGAGCAGCGATAGTGCTGTAAATCCACAGCACATCAACACCCTCAACTTAAGACTTTTGTATGTCCTCAAACAAAGAAAAGAAAAACTAAAATACGACGCTCAACTAGAAAATAAACTTAAGATACTACAACCAATACTCAAACAAACTTGCATATTCTATCAAACTCTATTGACCCTTTCTCATGGAACAACATCAGCTAATGTATTACAAGCAACCTAAAACATCATAAATAGGGATCAAAACATGACATTCATCTATCAACAGGCAATCCAATCATCACCAATGTTTTCCACACAAACCAATGGTAAAAGCAAACATAATCTATTGACTCTCACACAAATGAAGTCCCCACTCAGATACGAGATGTCAAATATAATATGGGACTAAACAAGCAAGGCATTCACTCTCACAAAGAAATTACAAGTATTATGTGTCAGATACCATAGACTTGCCCTTATTTTCTCTTCTTTGGTTTATTATATGGTCGGGTTAGGATTACTATAGGACTTGATATGGCTTGTAATGTAGGCCCAGGACTGGACATGGTAAAGATGAAAGATTTTATAAGTAACTATTCCTTCCTTGGCACTACATACATTAGCTACACCATTCACCTATTTCACCCTTTTATTATTTCATTCCCTTTTCTTACCTTTCCCTCCTTTTTATAGACATTTGCATGATTGTGGCGAGTTTTCAACTTTTTCAGCATTTTCTTATTTCCTTTGGCTTTCTTTTTCAAAATTTTCAGCATTTTTATCTCTTTTTTCATCATCTCACCACACTTCATTTTTCACCATTACTCTTTCTTTTCTTTTCCTTTCTTCCGTTCCCACCTTTTACACATCCCTACTCTATCCACCCTCTACTTAAGTATTTTGCTTATATAGAGGTTCACAATATCCAAGGAAGGACCAGGGCCAAAACAGGTTCATTACAAAAAATGGGTACGATTAATCGGTAAATCAAAGAAATCATGGTCTATTAAGGCTCAAACTTGGATCAAGGGATTCATACAACTTTTTGTAGGGTAATATAGTCTAAAAGTGAGCTAATCAAAAAATGGCCTATGATCATATCCTAATCAACCATCCTTAGCCTATGCAAAGACCAACCAGGAAAGTTCTAGATCTTCAACCCAATAGCGAACTGACTACTATACCTCACTCAAACATGGTACATGAACTATTGTAACCTCACCTTTCTAGTTTACACATGGCTTAATAAAACTACTCATGTTGACAAAATAAATGACATTAAAAGATCCAAAGAAATCATGCATGTTGTCACAAATACATAAATAATGCATCAAATTTTTTTTTAAACAAGGTCACTTTTTTTCCAAAAACCAAAACTAGTGAATTTTTATTGGTTGAGTACTCCTAAGCTACGTTCTAATTGAAAAAATATCACAAACTAAAAAATAAAAATCCTACACCTGTCGGTTCTACTAGATAGCATGTCTGAGGGAAAAGAAACACAACAAGAAAAACACTCAGACGGACCAAAAATCACAGGTACACCCCCTCCCCTTTTTGAAAAGTTAGCTTCGTCCCCGAAGAATCATTTAGAAGAACATAGGGAAGAGAACATACCTGAGGCCACTCAGACTTCACCTTTCATGGGCTGCCTCCCATGCAGCGCCTGATTTAACCTCGCGGCACGATGTGAATCTCTTGACTACTTAGAATTCGTCAAGTGATTCATACTCATCCTCCAGTGATGAGATCACACTAACTTCCTTGGGTTGCTTCATTGTCTTGTAGATGTTGAATGTGACCTCTTCTTGATTCAGCCTAAACTTCAACAGGCCAGCTTCCACATCTACTAGAGCTCTTCCGGTCGCAAGGAATGGTCGCCCGAAAATTATGGGGACCTCATAATCGACCTATCAATCCAAATCACGAAGTTTACTAGGCATATAAATTTATGTACCTTGACCAGCACATCGATCAGGATGCCCACCAACTTCTTAACTGTTCTGTCGACCATCAGTAGCCGCATGTTGGTTGGTGTGGGGGCTCCCAATCCTAATTTATTGAATACATCCAAGGGCATCAAATTAATGCTACATCCAAGGGCATCATATAGTGAAGGCACCTGTGTCCTTCTTTTTTTGTGCTAAGACCCTTGTAGCTATGGCACTACAGTGATGCACATTGTCAGTAGGTTCATAACTCACAGATCTGTTCTTCGTCACCAGGTCCTTCATAAACTTTGCATATCCTGGCATCTGCTCAAACGCTTCAACCAATGGTATGTTCACAGATAGTTACTTAAGCATTGAAAGGAATTTATGGAACTTACCACTCTCCACCATCTCCTTCATCCTTTGGTGGAATGGTGGTGGTGGTTGTGGGATAGCTTTTTGCACTTGTGTTGCCCCTTGATCCATGTCAGGTTCCTTCTCACCTCTCGGGGCCTCTTACAACTCACCAGTCTCTTTCTCAGCACTTGTATCATCATAATCCATTATTATGTCTTTCTTCCATTCAACTTCACTGGAAAAGGGGGATCAACTGTGGTTTTACAACTCCTAGTCATCACTTTCATACAATGTGCATTGTTCTTTGGATTTTGGACAGTGCTGCTAGGTAGTGTACCCTTTTGTCTAGGGTTCATTGATGCTGACAGTAGCCCAAGTTGGTATTCAATTTTCTTGATGGCGATAGCATGATATTCCATTTTTTGACCCATACTTGACAAGCCTCCTCGGATTTCCTTCAGCTAATCATTAGTGGACCTCACCTTCTTCAACATCTCGATGATCATGCTCTCCAACTTTGATTTCCCAGCCTCCCCTTCTCGTGCATTGGGAGGCACATAGAATACAACCCGGTCATTGCAATATCCATCATTTCGCTTCCAATCTCCTTCATGCTCACGAGCTTGGCTCCTATCTCTGAGCCATTTCTATTGTAGTTGTCTCTATACTGGTTCCGACCTTGATTTCCAAAATCTTAGCACCAATTGTCTTGTCCAGAAACTTGGGTGTTGGTTCAAAAACCCGCCACCTAGCTATCCAAGAAATTTTCCTCCACCTCAGAATCAGAGTGACTGGCTCCTTGCTCCCTTCCTTGAGTACCCACTGCGTTGACCTATTTGGCTCCAGCTCCCATAATATGCTTTGTCAGCAAGTCCGATAATAAGCGCATATGAGCCAAATCCTGGTCACACTCTTCTTCTTTTCTTCATTTGTCTGCAGTCAAACCAACATCATATGTGTCACCACAATATCAGCCTCCCTCGTATGCCAGGCCCTGTTTGTCTTAGTCACCCTATCAAGAATGGTGGCAGCTTGCTGATCTTGGGCGTATTTATATGACCAAACTCCGTATTTTCAATCCTTTGGGAGTCTAGATAAGGATAATATTGATGTATTCATGTATGTTTTGAGTTAATTATGGTTGTTTTTCTTTTTCAGATTAATAATTGTGTTGTGACTATTTGCAGGTGGATAAAAGAGAGGTGTCAGCTGGAGGAGCAAGTTAAACTCCGAGGGGAGTATGTAAATATTTGGAGAGCGTAAACATTAAGTTGAAAGTTAACCACTGTGTCACGCTAAGGATGGTCCGCGTTGAACAACGTGCCACAGTGCATGGGTGGAGGAAGAAAATTACGGAAAATTAGAAGGCGCAAAACAGTGAAGGTGCGTGATGGCTCCGTGGCACGGAGTTGGAACTCCGCGTTAGCCTCCGTGCCACGTTGAAAGGAAGTATAGCCTTGCCCCAATTCCAGTGAAGCTCCACGACAGCTCCTTGTCACGGAGCTATTTCACTACGTTCACCTCCGTGCCACGGAGATAGTTTATCGCTGGGAAATTTTCCACCTGTAAAAATAGAACACGTAGGCTTTTAATTTTTCTATTTGACATTTTGGAGAACGTGGGAAAGAGCAGTTGAGTTGAAGAAAATTCTAGGGTTCTTTCTCTTATTTGTTCTTCTAAATTTCAATTGTTGGTATGATTAAAACTTGTTTGAAGATGTTTAATCAAAAAATGAGTGGCTAACAACTTGGAGGTACTGAATTGTTACAGAGGGAAATTCTAGAACAACAACTGCATCCACCAGTTGGACGGGCAGAGTTAGTGCCTGAAGTGATGGCAGCAAGACCAGTACGCGAGGTGGAAAATCCCACATGAAAATAATGTGACATCTAGCATCTGCAGGCCGAAGCCAGGAGGTAGATTTGAGCTGAAACAGAACATGGTGCAGTTACTGCATACTAGCGGACAATTCACAGGTCTTCCACATGAAGACCCACAACAGCATCTACAAAATTTTCTGGAGATTAGTGACACATACATACCCACGGGGGTATCATCAGATTATGTGAGGCTTACATTGTTTCCATTTTCATTGCTGGGGGAAGCAAAGAGGTGGTTAAAGGCTGAAGCGCTTAATTCTATCACCACATGGGATGATCTGGCAAAGAAATTCTTAATTAGGTTCTTTCCATAGGGGAAGACAGCAAGTCTTAGAAGTCAGATTCTAAGTTTCAAGTAGAGAGATGGTGAGAACCTATACCAAGCCTGGGAGAGGTTCAAGTTGATGTTGAGAGATTGTCCTCACCATCATCAGTCAAATGATGTGTTGGTGCATACTTTTATAGAAGTCTTGGAACCTCATACCAAAATCATGTTAGATTCTGCAGCTAGGGGCAAGCTTTGGACAAGACATATGAAGAGTTGTATACACTATCGAACCGTATTTCACAAGGTAATCCCGAATGGAATGCTGACACAACTCGAGGTGTGGTGAAGAACGCGGAAGGGGTCTTGGAGGTAGATGGACTCACAGCTATTGTTGCACAGATAGCTGAATTACAGAATCAGATCAACACTCATTTTAGTAGCATGAGCTTGGGGCAATCACAAGCTCTGGTCAATGCAGTCCAGCAAGTATGTTGTGAAGTTTGTGGTAGTAGTGAGCACTCAGCTGATGCATGTGGTGCTAATCCAGACTCAGTTTATTTTGTTAGGAATGTGCAAAGGGGAAACAGTCCACAGTATGGCAACAATTACAACCCAAATTGGAGGAACCATCCAAATTTTTCCTGGGGTAGTAATAGTCACTAGGGGAAAAGTTCAAACCGGGGTCTGCATAGGAACCAAGGGGCTCATCAGAATTTCCAGCCTCAATTCAGAGGGAATAATGCACCTACTTAGTCCAGCAACATTGAGGACATGTTGAAGACCATTATAGCTAACCAAGCTCAGATGCAGGCTGACCAAGTAAAATTGACAGCTGACATGAAAAACCAACAGTTGGCCACAAAGGCCTTGGAGATTCAGCTGGGACAGTTAGCAGGAGCACAGAATACTAGACCGTGGGGCAGGTTGCCAAGTGATACAGACATAAATCCCAAGTAGGTGAATGTTTTCACCATTAGAAATGGAAAACAACTGAAGGAGTTGGGACCCGAAAAGCCACCACATCATGCTAAACCAACAGAGAAGGCTGAAGAGAATGATAATGTGATGGGGAGTGGAAAGGTAGCAGATAATGAAAGACCACCACCACCCCTATTCCCACAGAGATTGCAGAAGTATAAAGAAGAAGCATGCTTCAAGAAATTTATGGAAGTATTGAAGCAGGTACACATTAATCTTCCTTTGGTAGATGTTTGCCAAGGAATTCCTAAGTATGAAAAGTACATAAAGGATATCGTGGCAAATAAGAGAAGACTGACGGAATATGCCACAGTTGCACTTACTGAGGAGTGCACCTCTCGAATACAGAATAGATTGCCTACAAAGCTCAAAGATCAGGGAAGTTTTACTATCCAGATCACTATTGGGCAGTCCATTAAAGCTCGTGGTTTATGTGATCTGGGAGCGAGCATTAACTAGATGCCTACATCTGTGTTCAAGAAGTTGGGGTTGGGTAGTCACAAACCCACTAAAGTAATCTTGCAGCTAGCCGATCGTTCATTGGCAAGGCCAGATGGAATTGTGGAAGATGTGCTAGTGCAAGTGGGCTCCCTTATTTAATTATGAGCTAGATTCGGAAGTTCCATTTATTTTGGGACGTCCCTTTTTGACAACTGGGTGAGCTCTAATCGATGTAGCTGCTGGGCAGCTAACCATGAGAGCCCATGATAAGGTGGAAGTATTTGATGTCTACAAAGCCATGAAGCTACCGACTATTTATGAAGAGCTGTCAGCCATCACTATTATGGACCAAGAGTCCGCACTTCAGCTTATTGGCACAAATGATTCCTTGGAAAGAGCATTGATGGGACATGGTCAGTTAAGGGATGGTGTAACGTATGAAATGGTGAAAGCTCTGAATGAAGATAAATTGTTCTTCTGAAAGCAGGAGTTCGAGCCCTTGCAGCGGTCCTTAGAACCACCACCAAAGCCATCAATAGAGGAGGCACCCAAATTGGAGCTAAAAGTGTTGCCTCCACACCTGCAATATGTAGTTTTTAGGAGAAGATGACACATTGCCGGTCATTATTTCAACAGAACTAACAGATTCACAGGTTCAAGAAGCATTAGTGGTTCTAAAAAGGCGAAAAAGAGCCATAGGATGGCAGATGTCAGACATCCGTGGAATCAGTCCATCTTTCTGCATGCACAAGATATTGATGGAGGAAGGATCTAAGCCAACTGTACGACATCAAAGGAGGCTGAACCCGGTGATGAAAGATGTAGTTAGGAAGGAGGTGATTAAGTGGCTAGATGCAGGAGTGGTATATCCGATCTCTGACAGTGAGTGCGTCAGCCCGGTTCAATGTGTCCCAAAGAAAGGGGGCATGACAGTTGTCACTAATGAGAAGAATGAGTTGATTCCCACTCGAACAATCACAGGTTGGAGGATTTGCATGGATTATAGGAAACTAACTGAGGCCACTCGTAAGGATCACTATCCTATACCATTTATCGAAAAAATGTTGGACAGACTTGCAGGGCAAGAGTATTATTGCTTTCTAGACGGCTATTCTGACTATAATCAAATAGCTATAGCCCTAGAAGATCAGGAGAAGACCACATTTACCTGTCCCTATGGGACATACGCCTTCAAGCGTATTCCCTTTAGGTTATGCAATGCACCAGCCACTTTACAATGATGCATGATGGTGATATTTCATGAAATGGTGGAAGACTATGCTGAGGTATTTATGGATGATTTCTCTATTTTTGGTAACTCGTTTTCTGTATGTTTGCAGAATTTGGATAGGGTCTTGGTGAGGTGTGAAGACTCAAACCTAGTGCTCAATTGGGAGAAGTGTAACTTTTTAGTCAAGGAGGGCATTGTTCTTGGCCACAAAGTGTCTCACATAGGTTTGTAGGTTGATCGCGCGAAGGTTGAGGTGATTGAGAAGCTTCCACCACCAATATCGATTAGGGGTGTCCGCAGTTTCTTGGGACATGCTAGGTTTTCTAGACGGTTCATTCGGGATTTCTCAGAGATCTCTAGACCAATGTGCCGACTGTTAGAAAAAGATGTGAAGTTTGAGTTTGGCACAAAATGTGTTAAAGCATTTGAGGAGCTGAAGAAGAAGCTGGTGGAAGCTCCCATTCTCATTGCTCCTGACTGGGAACACCCATTTGAGCTGATATGTGATTCCAGTGATGTGGCTGTGGGTGTAGTATTAGGATAGAGGAGGGAAAAGATTTTTCACTCCATGTACTATGCAAGTAAAATGCTAGATGCTACTCAGGAGAACTATACAGTCACAGAGAAGGAGATGCTGGCACTTGTTTATGCATTTGACAAGTTCAGGTCCTATCTAGTTGGGACAAAAGTGGTGGTACACACGGATCATGCTGCAATCCGGTACTTATTTAGCATGAAAGATGCAAAGCCCAGGTTAATTAGGTGGATATTATTGTTGCAAGAGTTTGACTTGGAAATCCGAGATAGGAAGGGCAGTGAAAATCAAGTAGCAGATCACCTATCACGACTAGAGGATAGGTCACATGTGAATGAGGTTGGGCGCATCCGAGAAGAGTTCCCTGATGAACAACTCTTGGCACTGAGTGAGGGGGAACTTCCTTGGTATGCAGATATAGTAAACCTGATAGTAAGTGGAGTGTACCCACCAGAGGCAACCGCTCAACAAAGAAAGAAGCTGAAGCATGAGTCCTGGTACTATATGTGGGATGAGCCATATTTATTCAAGCAAGGACTAGATCAAGTGATGAGACGGTGCATTCTAGAGAATCAGATAGTTGAAGTGTTGAGAAGATATCATTCATCACCATATGGCGGTCATAATGGAGGAGAGCGTACAACTCATAAAGTCCAGTCCGGTTTCTTTTGGCCAACGTTATTCAAGGATGCAGCAGCATATGCAAAGTTCTGTGATCAATGCCAAAGAATGGGGACAATCAGTAGGAAACATGAGATGCCATTGCATAACATCTTTGAAGTTGAGGTATTCGACGTGTGGGGGGTAGATTTTATGGGGCCCTTTCCACCATCGTTTGGTAATCAATATATTCTAGTAGCAGTAGATTACGTGTCCAAATGGGTTGAGGCAGCAGTTTTTCCCACTAATGATACCAAGGTAGTGGCAAAGTTTGTGAAGAAGTAGATTTTTACCATATTTGGAACCCCACGAGCAATTATCAGCGATGGAGGTTCACACTTTGTTAATGCCTTGTTCTGAAATTTGTTGACTAAATATGGAGTGCGGCATAAAGTGGCTACAACATATCACCCCAAAACTAATGGGCAGGTAGAAGTGTAAACCAGGGAAGTCAAGCAGATTCTGCAGAAAACTGTGAGTGCTCAACGAAAGGATTGGGCAAGCAAATTAGATGATGCTTTGTGAGCATATAGAACTGCTTATAAGATGCCAATTGGGACTTCACTGTATCGGTTAATTTATGGGAAGGCATGTCATTTACCTGTGGAGCTTGAACATCAGGCATACTGGGCTGTGCTACATGGATCCCGAGTTAGCTGAAAAAAGATGTTGTTTCAATTGTGTGAGTTGGATGAGTTTCGGTGGCATGCATATGAGAGTGCTAAATTGTACAAAGAAAAACCGAAGAGGTGGCATGACAAGAATATACTGCATAGAATATTTGATCCTGGCCAAATGGTGTTGCTATTCAACTCCAGGTTGAAGTTATTCCCGGTAAAACTAAGATCTAAGTGATCTGGACTATTTGAGGTAGTGAGGATGACCCCGTACGGGGCAGTTGAATTGTGGAAGGAAGATAAAAGTGGCACATTCTTCGTAAATGGTCAGAGGTGTAAGCACTACTGGGGTGAGGGCGTAAATCGAGAGAAGACGTCTATCACCTTAGCTGATGAACGAATGTGAGATGCATCGTGCCACGACGGTAAACCATGCGCTGCATGGGAGGCAACCCATGAATGTAATGTAATAGTTAGGAATTACTGTTGAAAAAATGCATAAAAGTCATGCCATGACTAAAACTACGGCGCTAGGTGTGAGGTAACCCACTATTTTCTAATTAATTAGTGTTTTTGGATTATTTTCAAGATGTATGGAGCCCCAACAAAATTTAAGGAAGTGTGTGCCAAGGTAAGTGTTTGGAAAAATAAGGACTAAGAAACGGAGGGCCTACGCGATGGCTCCGTGGCACGGAGTTGGATCTCCATGTTAGCCTCCATGCCACGTTGCTGGGATTGGCAGATATGCCCTATTTCCAGTGAGGGTGCGTGATGGGTCCGTGGCACGGAGCTAATGCTCCGCGATAGACTTCATGCCACGTTGAGGTGCATTGGGCGACGAATTTACTTAAAAAGTCGGGTCGACCCGGCCAAAACCCCTCCCTTTTATACCCAAAATCAACACACCTGCCCCATTCTCTCCCATTTGCTCTGCGACACAACCCCCATTCCTTCTCCCCTCTTGAGTGTGCCCCGCCAGATCAGTAAAGATTCATCTCATCTTCTTCACAACTAAGAGTAACAGGTATGTTTTAGTGTTTTTCTCCCATTCTTATGCGAATTTCTTAGCATGAACACCTAGTTGAGCCAAAGTCAACCCTAAGTCATGGGAACTTGATTGAATCCCGTTTTTATGGGTGAATCATGAAGTTAGTTGATGGTAATTGTTCTATGCACTTAATAATGACATGACTTATTGCAATTCGTATATTACCTACATGTTGGGGATGCTTGATGGGTTGAAGGAAGAATAAAAAGGGGGGAAAACAGAAATTGGGCAATTCATTCTTGTGTTCTTAGAATTGGCAATAGAAACTAAGTATAGGGTGCTTGAAATGTTGGNNATGACCAAGGGAAAGTGAAAAACAAACAAAGAGAGGGAAGTCATGCCTAAATTCTGTAGTTAATGTGCACATTGTTACATATTCCAATTTTGCATAATCTCTATTGTGGAAAATGATATTCTCTGTAAATGCGGGCATGTAAAATCAAAAAGGCAAGTGTTCCTAAGTGTAAGTTTCCAACTGCTTTAAGTCTACGTAAAGCATAATTAACTTCATGAAATTGCTAGACTAATGAACATGAGTAATTTGATTGTATGAAGTCTGATTAGTAAATGTAATGCGCCCTACTGGAAAATGCTGTATAATTTTGTGTTTGCTTTATCTTTTCAAAGTGGTGATTCGGATGAATTTTGGGAGTAACTAGTCATTGAAGTGTAAAGAAGGGGAAGTCTGAGTACCCGAATGACTATGACTCATGAAACCACACTAGAAACTAAGTGTGGGGTGACCAACTAAAGCCTTGCCTTAGTATTGGCTAGCCGTATTTGTTATTGACGAATTTAATGTATGCTTTTGGCTGAAAAGGAATGATGTCGGCTCGACAGGATAAGGGAAAAGGTGTCTCAACCTCCGGCACAGGCAGAAAAAGTTACCGAATAGGCTCAGCTGTTCCAGCAGCCCCACCAGTTCCCAGGGGCCAGAGAAGGCAGTTCAGTACTAGATGGGTGGTGGAGGAAGGTAAAAAGTGGTATAGAAAGCATAAGGAGTCAAAATACTTCCTTGAAGAGCAAATTGAGCGGGACCATTTGGCACAAGAGTTCCCCCGAATACTGCACAGGATACATGTTTGGGCATGGAATTCATCTTTAATGCGCCTAGAGAGTGTAATTTACACATGGTGTGGGAATTCTACGTGAATTGGGATCCTACTCTACGCAGCCACACAATCAAGATCCGGGGGAAGGTGGTTACCTTGGAGGCACATCACTTAAATGCCATCTTGGGGACACCTGACAGAGACCCATATCCTCTCCGCCAGCTGAACATCACCCCACCATATTCTGATATCTGACACACATTATGCGGACAAAAATCAATAGCCAGGTGGAGGCGCCAGAAGGAGAAAGGGTACCACCAAACATTGCCATATTCATAGATGAACAGGGAGTCCAAAGTGTGGTTGAAGATTGTTTGAACTTGCCTCACTCCCGTAGTGCATATGACTGATGTCACTTGAGACAGAGTTTGTCTGGTATACGCCTTGATGAAAGGCATGGAGATTAATGTCGGGGCGGTGATCATATCAGCCATGAAAAAGGCAAGGTTGCATCAGGGGCACAAGTATGGGTTTGGTGGTCTACTCACCACCTATCTCAGAAGCCATGACATTGAAGAAGAGACTCTAGACTACATATCGAGGGTAGAATGGCGTGCTTTGTTGTTCTTGTGAATATTTTTCATTTTTGGGTTTCTCGGCTTTTGTTTTCGGTGCTTTTATGAGGATAGTCCCTTTGAACCGAAGTCATAGGTAGAGACTGTTCCCTATGATGGATGGATGACGACCGTCTTAAGGGAATTTAGTCACGTAAGGAAATAAAAAATAAACCCATCGCTATTGGGCTAAAGCATTTCACTTGGTTAGCTGCTAGACTTCATGGAACATACATTTGGACAAGCAAATGGTTAACTCTAAGTGGATCATATAGTTCGTGATGTTTAACTCTAAATTGCCAAATTTTAGGCTTAATTGTGCTTGTCACTCAATATGGATGCAATCATGAAAGGAGTCTAAGCAAACCAAAAGTGACCCTCGTGCAAACTAATGTCTAGAATTTGCCTTGTGTGTACAAAAAGCTGGAAATGGCATTAAGCTTAGAGGATATGATTAAGGCACTTCTTTGTGAACCTAGATAGTTGACCCATCTCATTCAGTGTCCCTGACCTTAATGATT
>JACEIK010006492.1:0-10885 GCA_018107945.1 Datura stramonium
AATAGTGTAGTTTAGGTCTTAGGTACTTAGAAATTATAGAAAAGCCCTTAATAAATTCGCAGGGAAAAATACACTGCCAGTCCCAATAAGGGACTGAACGACTCGTCATCCATGACCACAACTCGTAGCCTACTCCCGTCGTCAGCACTGGAAGCCTTCACTCTACTGGTCTCCACGAGGGACACCATGACTCATGGTGTACCTGATGACTCGTGGTGACTAATCGTTGGGTACACTGCCAAACCCTTCAACATCCAAGTCAAACTCCTAACCACAGCCAACACTACTACTCCTGGCCCTGTCCACGAATCGTAGCTTAACCCGTGGTAAAACCCAGACCAAATATCCAACCAAACACTCTCTTCACTCAACCAGTCACCTAACGACTCGTGGTGCACCTCACGGGTAATTGGATGACTCATACTGTTAGCTGGTGCAGAAATTTCTATTTTCTCCATTTCAACCCGCGGTTCAGATCTTAGGGCTTTCGAGGTATTAAAAACAGTTTAATGTTTCATGCAAGATTTTGACCACTGGTAAAACTCTTAATGGAGGAGTCTCAAATTAAAATAAAGAATCAGAGAAATATCTAAGTCTTTGGAAAGATATTGGATAATCTTTGCACAAAATAAAACTCCTAAACGGTGCATAAGTCCAGTTGTGTGAAGCAAGGAGTTTGTCTCAATCTCAAAAACTATCACATGTTCTAGTCCTTATCCTAAGAATATTTTTGTTTAACCAACTTTCTTTCACTATTTATTATAAATATGCAGACATTTTATTGAAGAGACTCATGCACCAATACTGAGAGAAATAACATAAATCAAAGCGTATAATGAATTTTGTCTAACCTTTCAAGTGCATAGGCTGATACAAAGGACTAGACTAAAGAACATATTTCACAATGTCTTTATTTCCAACCTTTGTATTAGGATTGATATTGAGTTTTACCTATTTCCAACTATCTTAGAAGCATTATTTAGGTATTTTTCTGAGGAAAAATTAGCTTCAAGTTAGGAGTAACTTGGAGGGGTCTCAACTTTCTTCTTGATTGTTGTAAGAGAGATTAGAGTTTATTGTAGGTTGCAATTTCTTTATAATATGAATTTTATGACAATCTAGTGATTATAGGGACAAGAGATTAGAGGTAGTCTCTTAGGTTGCAAGTGTTTCTAATCTAAATTATGTTTAGGCTTAGAATTTTAATGAAGCTTGGGAAAATCCTGGAGAGGTATAGGTCGTGGTTTTCACCCTAGTTATTCGGGTTCTTTCCATGTAAAAGTACAGTCTTGTTACTTTACTGTTCTTTACATTCCGCAAAGTAGTCTGAAGAAAAAGTTAAAATAACCTAGTTCATCACTTAGATGACAATTTGGTATAATCCAATTCTACCCCGAATTGTGTTATAAGGTCGTGCAAAAGTATCACTAATGTTGTTTTATTTTATACAAACTCCTACCATGTTTGTTGTTGAATTACACCCCTTGGAAATTAATGTTGAAACTAGGCAGATATCGAGTACCTCAAAGGTCAGACTCATTGTCGGTAGGTACTTCAATCCACATAGAGCATTCAACTGTTGCATACGTGTCCAACGTCAGCTTCAAATATATAACAATAAAGAATTATAGTCCAAATAACGAGTCTAACCATAAATTGGAAACCCATTGTACATAAAAGACATTGGATATCATTCGGTGATAACCAATGAAAGTTCACGATCACTTACGACCATATTCTTCTAAAGATGCGTTGCAGATGCTCACATTTGAGGGAGATTGGGATCCTTGGCACCTCTTCAGGACAATGACTTTATCTCATGAAATGCAAAGACTCATAAAAAGATGAATTAATTGTAAGTCGTTGCCTGCTACATATCTTATATACTTTTTCTTGATGTTTAAAAGACATATATATTGCCCCGCGAATAAATGAACAATTGTTTCTTGGTCAAACTCAATTTTTTTGGAAAAAAAGGAAGATAACATACGAACTTTTCTTATTCTAAAGAGACAAAAAATATTTAACTATGCCACAACTTTTATTAAAAGAAGAAATATTAAGATTTTAAATGGGTAAGTCATGCACATAGAAAGAACTTGAAAAGAAACTTAAAAGAACAAGGAGGTGCTCATTTCGTGTAATGGAGCTCATCGCGTAGACCCAGAGCCGTGACACGGAGCTGTCATGGAGGTGCACTGGAAATGGGACAAAGCTGGAAAACATTGCTCTGTGTCACGGAGCTGAATGCGTAGGATTTGGTCTGTGACACAGAGTTGTCGCGAACCCTCACTAGAATATTGGGATATCTGAATTCTTAAGCTCCGTGTCACGGAGCTTAACGCGCCAAGTCTTCTCCGTGACACGGACCTATCGCGTACCCTTACTATTTTGCGCCTTCCAAATTCATTAATTTTCTTCTTCTACCCATGCATTGTGGCACATTGTTCAACGCGAAAAATCCTTTACGTGACATGGTGGTGAACTTCCAAATCATTGTTAACTCTCTCCAAACATTCCCATACTCCCACTCGGAGTTTCACTCGCTACTTCCCGCTGAAATGTTTGTCTTATCCACCTGCAAATAGTCACAACACAATTATTAGTCCAAAAAAATATACTTAACTCAAACATATATAAATACATCAATACTATCCTTAACTAGGCTCCCATATGGTTGAAAATATGGAGTTTGATCATATAAATACGCCCAAGATCAGTGAGGCCCGTAGTGACTGCCAATGTTAATTTTTCTATATTTTTTCCAAGGGTTTTTTCATAAAATCCTATGCTTTTAACTCTTAAGTGATGTCGTTTCGAGTATCAGATAGGTCGAATTTAAGGGTCCTTCCTAGCCTAATCCCTCATTCCACCGACTGAGCACTTTATGAGTTGTGCTTTCTCCACCATGATGACCACCATACTACAAGGAATGATAGCTTCTCAACACCTCTGCTACCTTCCTCTCAGGAATGCACCGTTGCATCACTCGATCTGGCCCTTTTTTGAATAAATATGGTTCGTCCTACATATAGTACCGGGACTCATGCTTCAGCTTCTTTCTTTGTTGAGCGGTTGCCTCTGGTGGGTACACTCCACTTACTATCAAGTTTACTATATTTTCATACCAAGGAAGTTCCGCGATACTCTATGCCAAGAGTTGCTCATTAGGAAACTCTTCTCAGATGCACCCAACATCATTACATGTGACCTGTCCTTTAGTCATGACAGATGATCTGCTACCTGCTTTTCACTGCCCTTCTTGTCTCGGATTTTCAAGTAAAACTCTTACAACAATAATATCCACCTAATCAACCTGGGCTTTGCATCTTTCTTGTTGAATAAGTACCGGATTGCAGCATGGTCCGTGTGTACCACCACTTTTGTCCCAACCAAATAGGACCTAAACTTGTCGAATGCATATACCAGTGCCAACATCTCCTTCTCTGTAATAATTAGCCTGGGCAACATCCAAAATTTTTCTTGCATAATATATGGAGTGAAAATTGTTTTCTCTCCTCTAACCCAATACTGCCCCCACGGCCACATCACTGGCATCACAGATCAGTTGAAACAGGCTTTCCCAATCAGGAGCAATCAAAATAGGAGCTTCCACCAACTTCTTCTTTAGCTCCTCAAAAGCACTAACACATTCTGCTCCAAACTCAAACTTCACATCTTTTTCCAGTAGTCGGCACATTGGTCTAGAAATCTTTGAGAAATCCCGAATGAACCATCTATATAACCCGGCATGTCCTAAGAAACTGTGCACACCCTTGATAGACACTGGTGGTGGAAAATTCTCAATCACCTATACTTTGGCACGATCCACCTCCAAGCCGCTCTGTGACTCTTTGTGGCCAAGGAAAATGCCTTTCTTGACTAAGAAGTGACACTTCTCCCAATTTAATACCATGTTTGTATCTTCACATCAAGCCAAGACCCTGTCCAGATTCTGTAAACATACAGCAAAAGAGTTACCAAAAATAGAGAAGTCATCCATAAATACCTCTACAAAATATTCCACCATGTCATGAAATATATCCATCATGCATCATTGGAAGGTGGCTAGTGCATTGCATAGCCCAAATGGCATACGCTTGAAGGCGTATGTCCCATATGTACATGTAAATATGGTCTTCTCCTAATCTTCTAGGATATAGCTATTTGATTATAGCCAAAATAGCCATCCAGAAAGTAATAATACTCCTAGCCTACAAGTCTGTCCAACATCTGGTCGATGAATGGTTTGGGATAGTGATCTTTCCAGGTGGCCTCATTTAATTTCTTGTAATCCATGCAAATCCTCCAACATGTGATAGTGCGAGTGGGAATCAACTCATTCTTCTCATTAGTGACAACTGTCATGCCCCATTTCTTTGGGACACACTAAATTGGGCTGACCCACTCACTGTCGAAGATAGGATATACCACTCTTGCATCTAGCCACTTAATCACCTCCTTCCTTACTACATCTTTCATCACTGGGTTCAACCTCCTTGGATGTTGTACAATTGTCTTGGATCCTTCCTCCATTAATATCTTGTGCGTGCAAAAAGCAAGACTGATTCCACGAATGTATGACATTTGCCATCCTATGGCTCTCTTTCTCCTTTTCAGAACCACTAATGCTTTTTGAACCTGTGAATCTATCAGTCCTGATGAAACAATGACCAGCAATGTGTCCGTTTCTCCCAAAAATACATACTGAAGGTGTTGAGGCAATGTTTTCATCTCCAATTTGGGGGCCTCCTCAATTGATGGCTTGGGTGGAGGATCTAAGGACCTCTGTAAGGGCTCAAACTCCTACTTTCGAAAGAACATTTTGGCCTCATCCAAAGCTTTCACCATTTCATAAGTTGCCACATCCCCGAACTGATCATGTCCCACAAAAGCTCTTTCCAAGTGATCATTTGGGCTAATAAGATGAAGTATGGACTCTTGGTCACTAACCGTAATGGCTGACAGCTCTTCGTAAATAGTAGGTAGTTTCATGGCTTTATAGACATCAAATAATTCCACCTTGTCATGGGCTCTCATAGTTAGCTGCCCTACGCTACATCTATTAAGGCTCGTCCGGTTGCCAAAAAGGGACATCCAAAAATAAATGGGACTTCCGAGTCTGGCTCAAAGTCGAGGATTATAAAATCCACTAGAAAAATAAGGGAGCCCACTTGCACTAGCACATCCTCCACAATTCCATCTATCCTCGCCAATGAGCGATCAGCTATATGCAAAATCACAGTAGTGGGTCTTGGACTACCCATACCTAACTTATTGAATACAGATGTGGGCATCAAATTAATACTTTCCCCATGATCACATAAACCACGGGATTTGATGGACTGCCCAATGGTGATCTGAATAGTAAAACTTCCCAAAACTTTGAGATTTGTAGGCAATCTATTCTGTATTCGAGAAGTGCACTCCTCGTTAAGTGCAACTGTAGCATACTCCGTCAGTCTGCTCTTATTTGCCACAATGTCTTTTGTGTACTTGGCATACTTGGAAATACCCTGCAAGACATCCACCAATGGAAGATTAATGTGTACATGCTTTAATACTTCCATAAACTTTTGAAAGCATGCTTCTTCCTTACGCTTCCTCAATCACTGATGGAATGGGGGGGTGCTGACTTTACAGCTCCTGTTGAAATTCCACTCCCCACTTCCTTATCATTCTCTTTAGCCTCCTCTATTGTTTCAAATTTATGTGCTGGCTTTCCTGGAACCAATTTATTCAGTTGTTTTCCACTCCTGGTGGTGACGGCATTTACCTTCTTAGGGTTGGTGTCTGTATCACGTGGAAACCCTCCCTAGGGTCGAGTATTCTGTGCTCCAACCAGCTACCCCAACTGAAACTCCAAAGCCTTCTTAGCCAACTGTTGATTTTTCATGTTTGCTGTCAATTTTACTTGGTCAGTGGCCATCTGAGCTTGGTTGGCTATAATGGTCTTCAACATATCCTCAGTATTGCTGGACTGAGTAGCCGCATTATTCCCTCTGAATTGAGGCTGGAAATTCTAATGTTCCCCCCGGTTTTTGTGCAGACCCTGATTCGAGCTTTACCCTTGATGACTAATACTACCCCGTGAAAAATTCAGATGGTTCCTCCAGTTGGGGTTGTAAGTGTTTCCATACTGCTAATTATTGCTCCTCTATGCATTCCCGACAAATTAAACTGAGTCTAGGTTAGCACCACATGTATCGGCTGAGTGCTCACTGCTACCACAAACTTCACACCACACTTGTTGGACTACATTGAGTGGTGCTTGTGCCACATGTATTTGATTTTATAGTGCGACTATCTGTGCAGCAATAACTGTGAGTCCATCTACCTCCAAGACACCTATCGCTTTCTTCACCATACCTCTGGTTGTGTCAGCATTCCATTCTGGGTTGCCTTGCGAAATCCGGCTCAGCAGTGTATACAACTCCTCTTAGGTCATTTCCAAAGCTTGTCCACCAGCTGCAGAGTCTAACAGGATTTTTGTGTGAGGCCCCAAGCATTCTATAAAAGTATGCACCAACACATCATTGGACTGATGATGGTGAGGACAATCTCTCAGCATAGACTTGGACCTCTCCCAATATTGGTACAGGTTCTCATCCTCTCCCTGTTTGAAACTTAGAATTTGACTTCTAAGCCTTGTTGTCTTCCCCGAAGGACAGAACCTAATCAAGAATTTCTTTGCCGGATCATCCCATGTAGTGATAGAGTTAGGTGGTTCAGCTTTCAGCCACCTCTTCACTTCCCCCAGCAAGGAAAATGGGAACAATGTAAGCCTCACATAATCTGATGATACCTATGTGGGTATGTATATATCGTTGATCTCTAGAAAATTTTGTAGGTGTTGCTGCGGATCTTCATGAGGGAGACCTGTGAATTGTCTGCTAGTATGCAATAACTGCACCATGTTCTATTTCAGCTCAAATCTTCCTCCTAGCTCAGGCCTATGGATGCTAGAAATAACATTATTCGCATGTGGGATTGCCACCTCGCGTACTGGTCTTGATGTCATTACTTCAGGCAATAAATCTGCCTGCCCAACTAGTGGATGTTGTTGTTGTTCCAGTATTTCCCTCTGTAGAAACTGCAACTTCCTCTCGAGAGCTTCTCTTATTTTCAAATGAAACTGCCTTTCCAGCTCAAAAAATTGGTCCAACAATTCTTTATTCCTTTCCAACAATCAGAAATTGCCCTGTACCTGCAAGAGTAGAAGTTAAGATCAAGTTGTCAACACTTGCACAAAACTTGGAAAAACTAAAACTCAAAAAAAAATCACTAATTTCACCAGTCCCCAGCAACGAAGCAAAAAACTTGTTGTTTCCCAAACGCACGCAAGTGCACATGGTCGTACAAGTAATATAGAGGTTCTTTCAAGCCGGATATCGAACCCACAAGGACTATAACTTAGTGTTTTTTCCTATTTTAGTATTCACAATTCCTCTATGCAAGTATGTAAATAACACAATGAATTGAGAGTTTGATTAGTGGTAATATATAAAATAATACTAATTAAATCTAAGAACGGTGATTAAAACAATAACAAGAACTGTTTAAGGTTAAGGCATGAAATGCAATCATGTATAACTTGTATTATTCTTCAGCTACCTTCTCTTTCAGGTTGATGGTTGGAAAAAATTAGAGTATGACTATGGTATTTCAAACCTCTAGCCAATTTCTCGATAATGAACCTTGTAACTACACATTTCTGTGATGCAATAACTCATCCTAGGTCTAGTCAAAATTTGTTTCCCTTGTTAACCGAATATGGCGTTACAGGTATATTTCTATCCTGCACGTGAATCTTCCCTTTGATTCACTGCAAAGATAAGAACATATTCCCCTATTCCTAGTTCTACCCTGATAATTCTCCTTTCAGAGTCAAATTAGGATTATAAATTTATCTTAATGTTGGTGAAACATTAAAACAACAAAAATCAAGAATAGAAGAACAACCATTCATAAGAGAAGAAAATTCAGCTGAAAATAATGTGAAATTATACAATCATGCAAATAACCTTAACCTCAGAATGAGGTAATTTAGCCACTCATTTGTTGATTAAACATCTCCAAACAAGTTTTCATCATGAGAACAGTTGAAATTTAGAAGAAAAGAGAAGAGAAAGAACCCTTGAATTTTCTTCAGCTCAACTCCTCTGTTCCCGCGTTCTTGCCAATATGTTAGATAATCCAAAATAAAATTCTAAGTGTTCTATTTATACAGGCGAAAAATTACACGGTGACCAACTAGCTTCATGGAATGGAGCTCATCGCATAGACCTAGAGTAGTGACACAAAGCTGTCACGGAGGTGCACTAGAAATGGGACAAAGTTGTAAACCATTGCTCCGTGTCACGGAGCTGAACATGTAGGATTTGGTCCGTGACACGAAGCTATCACAGACCCTCACTGGAACTTTGGGATATCTAAATTCTTAAGCTCCGTGTCATAGAGCTTAACACGCTAAGTCTTCTCCGTGACACGAACCTGACACGGAGCTTAACGTTCCAAGTTTTCTCCGTGACACGAACCTATCGCGTACCCTTACTGTTTTGCGCCTTCCAAATTCAATAATTTTCTTATTCTACCCATGCACTGTGGCACGTTGTTCAACGAGAACAATCCTTAGCATGACACGGTGGTGAACTTCCAAATCATTGTTAACTCTCTCCAAACATTCCCATACTCCCACTCGGAGTTTCACTTGCTACTTCCTGCTGAAAGTTTTGTGTTATCCACCTGCAAATAGTCACAACACAATTATTAGTCTAAAAAAACATAATTAACTCAAAAGTGCATGAATACATCAATATTTTCCTTAACTAGGCTCCAGTATGGTTGAAAATACGGAGTTTGGTCGTATAAATAAACCCAAGATCAGTGAGGCCCCGTAGTGACTGGTAATGTTAATTTTCCTACATTTTTTCCAAGGGTGTTTTAATAAAATCCTATGCTTTTAAATCTTAAGTGACGTCGTTTTGGGTATCAGATAGGTCAAATTTAAGGGTCATTCCTAGCCTAATCCCTCATTCCATTGAAAAATCTCCCATAAGCTCTTCTTCCGCTTCTCTCTCAGGGCTCAAGATCACCTAGGGTTTTCTTCAAGGGCTTCAAGATCTAAATTCTAGTGGAAGATTTCATCAAGCCAGGTATGTGGGACTTCAACAATGATCGTCTTTCATCCTTGTGTCCTGAATTTATGTTAAAACCCTAATTTCTTAAATTCTAGAAAAGTATGTCTTAGGGTGTCAATTTAAGCATGGCTTCTCACATTTCTTCTATGGATTTCAAGACCCTCACGATAAGTAGCCATGTATGTTTATGTACTTACTTTCAAACTCATGATTTATGTACATGATATGATAGTAGCATGATCCTCTAGAATTTTACCATGAGTTATCACTATTTTCAAGATATGGCCTTATTAAATATTCACATGCTTTTACCATGAACTCGACATATATGTCTAAAGAAATATTTGAACACATGAGTTTTCATAAATCTAGAACATATAATTTTGTATATATGTCAAATCATGATTAGAACCTGTGGATTTTCGTGAATATGAAACGCATGAATTACACTATGTTTTGGGCCTATAATGTTATGAATTTCAATGACAAAGCGTGATCATGATTCTTCATATTTTCGGGCCTCTTGACAGTAGAAAATAACCTTGATCAGACTAATGAATTCAGTATGTTATGATTACTTGAAAACTCGGGTATCTAATTAGTAAAGTAGCCTATACTATACAAATTATGGTTTCCCTATAATACCCCGAAAACCTTAAGATCAGTCCCGGGAGTTGATGGAGAAAACATGATTTTTTGTACCAAGTCACAGGACGAGTCGTCTAGTGACCCGTGAAGGATCCTAAACTCTTACGAAATTCCATGGATTTCAATTCTATAATTCAAGTTTCATGATCTATGAGGATTATGACAATTTTTGTGAAATTCCCTATGATCTATCGATGGGTCAATTCCTTTCATGTATTAAATCATGTTTTATGATCTATGGTCAAATTTTATGACTATTTTGAATATAAATTTATAAATTCGAATCAATATTCAATTATTCACACTCATGTATGTTTTATGAAAAGTCAAGTTATGATTTCATTATGATCTTGATCTAAATTAGCCCAATCATGATTTATGCCTTATGATATGATTCTCTCAAGTACTTATCATGGATTTATGAAATATCAAGTATATACATGTTTTACAAGTATGCATGAATTTCATGATTTATGGATTTATGATTATGGCCGACTCACGGGCCTTATTTCATGGCTAGTTCACGTATTTCAAGTATGGTTATGATTATGATGATTTAACTAGCCCATGAATCTCATGTATGTTTTTCATATTATCATATGAGCACTATACATGTTTTGAGAGTAGTATTTAACACCGAGTAGACCCGGGGTCCAAGCATATCCCGAATCTCAAAACTACGCCCCAATGGAGCCATAATGGGACCTCCCTTAAGACTATCCCTTTTTGCCCGAATGGGCCTTTCATGAGTGATATCACGCCTCTTTTCATGGTTCCACTCTTATCAAGGTACGAACACCCTCCAGACTAGGGGTTTACAAGTCGAGCTCCATGTGTGCTCATATGGGGTGTGTCTGTTATGAGAATCTCTCATTGTTCTTCATGATTTATGCATGGTTATCTTTATGCACTTTGGATCAAATCATATTTAATAAACCTTTTCTCTTATGATTATGATTATGATTGATTTACTAATGTTTTGAAAACCTTGAGCCCTTATGTTTACATTATGATATTTACGTTATGATCATGTTGTCCTACTCTTATGAACTATTACGTATTTTAACTGTCCGTTTTACTTTTCTTGCAGACTCAGT
>JACEIK010006492.1:44645-54845 GCA_018107945.1 Datura stramonium
ATCCTTAATTATAAAATAATGGCTTTAGATTTTAAATACAAGTCTTGTTTTATTTTGCATTTTATGGTTATTGTCTTGGCGTTACTATTTTCTTTCTTAAGTAGTTGGCTTGATGAGGTTCTACCCATCAGTGTAAACTGACCTTGTTTTTTTATTTTGAGAGATTGCTATCGTGTTACTGCAGCCAAATTTTTTCCTTAATTAGAAAGAAATTAAATTTATTTTAACAATAACTTATTTTAATTTATTTATGCTTGTAATTCATGTAGACTTTTATGCATGAAGACAATATATATATAAATAAATGAAATAAAATAAAATAGAAAAATATCTTCTTATCGGTTAAACTGAAAATCGAACCCTTAATTTAGAACTTTTTAATGTTGTTTAGTGATTGCTGCTTCCGGTGTATAGTGATGTTTCAGTTGTTGTTTCATGCTTTTAGTGTTTTTGTTCAGTCAATATTTATTGCATGTGATCTCTCTAGTTTATTATTGTCTTAAATTATAGTATTTATAATAGGTGGTGTCTAATTTTTATATTTAAATGGGATCTTTTTGTTTGTTGGTTGTAATTATTTATTTCATGCATTTTGTCTACATATATTGACTTTTGAAAACTTTTGGTCTCTATCCCTTTATCCTTGTCTTCACTTTAGGTCATTAAATATTGATAGATTTTCTTCAATTTTTCTATTTAGTGTTGTTTGATGGGTCCTTTATTCTTTCTTTTAAGATTTGCATGTGACATTTGAAGAATGATTGAAAAGATGAATTTGATCTTTAACTGTAGGGGCTAGTGGATCTTGAAACCTCAAGTCATCTGTATTAAAATATTAAGTTTTTGTGCGGGCTTAAAAGACATTGGTATTTTATTTTTGCGCTTCATATACACGGTCTTTAAATTATGCCTCTCGCGTTCATTTAATTATTTTTAATTGACGAAAAAGTCCTTATTATCTAGAAACCTATATTTTGTGTTTCATTTATTTCTCGTCGTCTACTCTCATCTTGTCGATCTTTTTTTTCTCTCTCTCTCTATCTGCTTAATATTTCGTATTACCTTTATCTATCGGTCGTCATTTCTTTTTGTCGATTCTTCTCGGATTAGTTTATTATTGTGTTTAGGTATTTTTATTCCACCTGTTTTACATTACTTTTATTTTATTTTGTTTCTTATAAATTTTTTGAGCTTTGTGACCTAAAATGCATAGTATTTTTGTAGTTTACATCTTTATTTTGATTGGCGTTCATGCATACTGAGTATAATTTTTTATTTTAAATCTGTTTAATATCTGATTTTTACTCAAAACTTTGCCTTATATTAAAATTTTGCTGACTAAGGCATAAATAGGATTAATAATTTAATTTTATTTAATTTGTGCCTTATATTCAATTTCTCCCTTTCCTGGTGTAACTTTTCATTATTATTATTTTTTAAACTCTTGTCTATATTATAATTTTTTCGGGTAAGGCATACGTTGGATATAAATCTTAATTTTTAAAAATTGTGCCTTATATTCAATTTCTCCCTTTCCCGGCATACTTTGCAACCTTAATATTATTTAAACTCTTCCCTAAATTATAATTTTACCGGGTAGGACATACGTTAGATATACGTTTTAATTTTTAAAAATTGTGCCTTATTGTCACGCCCCACCTTGGGAGGCGTAATTAGCACCTAGTACCACACTGAAACCTGGGCTGACCTAGCTGGACATATACACCTACGGTGCCTGCCAACAACTCAAAATCAAGAAAACAAATAGTTATATCTCGGTTGTAAACACAGTCTCAGGCCAACTAGGCCATACAAAACACTTACATAAAAACAACTAACCCAGCAGTCACAGTAATAAAAGGATCCTATGCGGGCTGACAAAACCACCATGCTGTCTACATCATAACAAAAGAAAGACAAACAGTTATATATATACTATAGCCGACAAGGTTGCTAACCGATAGCTAAGCTAGGGACCACACGACCAACATAAAAAACATAACATATATAGGCCCCACATGGACAACAACGCACAACTAGCTAGGAACCGATGTAGTCTGCAAGCCTCTAAGAGTGAAATTTTAGTTGGGACAGGGCCTCGGCCTACCCAAAATCTATATAACAAAGTACAGGCAAACCTCTACTATCTGGCAACTCCGAATGAAAGGAGCTGACCAATCTGCTGACTCTGAATAGCTGCTATTAGGTTCTGAAACCTGTCTGTCTAAACCTATATGCAATTATGTAGTGCCCCAATATGGGCGTCAGTACAATATGTACCGAGTATGTAAGGCAATAATGATAACTAAATAGAAGCTAATAAAGAATTGGAAGTAATCAGCGAAAAGGAGAAAAAGTTAGCTAGTATGCTTTTATACCCATAGCCTGCATTTAGTAGATAACTATAAAAATAAGAACATACGTTGTACGATTATACATTCATAAGCTATATCTAGCAAGAAAGTATACAACCAAGAACCTAACCTGACCTCCATAAGCCTGAAAGGTACAATCAACATAGAGATAACCTACTTGGGCCCTCATAAGCCTCGACAAGCACCAATCAGTTTATATACCCCTATTGGTGCTCCTGAGGCCCTGCAAGTGACTAACCGGAGCCTTCTTAGCTCTTGTAACTGGTTCAGGGCCTTTCAGGCTCCTGTGACTGCATCCGAGCACATAAGGCTCTACGAATGGTCTGTGATGCCACTGCGATATAGAAGAAGTCCACAAGTGAATAGACTTCAATATGACCCCGTAGGCTCTACTTTAGTCCCTTCAAACAATTTATAGCTTCGTAAGCGTTAGCAATATAGTAGCTCCGTAAGAAATTTATAGCTCCGTATGCAGTTCGTAAACCAACAACCTCTTAGCTATTCATGGAGAGAGGTAGTACGAAATACGATTAACCCCAACCAAGGTTACTATGCTACAATCCCAAATCTTGTCATTCAAAAGGCGTACCTAGCCTTATAGGCCTAACAAAACCACTATTCGCTCCTAAAATAGTCTATATAGATACCAACAGGCACACCCCATGTGCCTACTCCTGACCAGAGGATCCTGACAGCGATTACAACCTCAGTCGGCTTAGACGGAAAAGGACGAGGTCCGGGGTGACCTAAGCGATACTCTGAAGGTCATGCTAGGACAATAGCAACTCATTGCGAACAACAAGGTCGTAGACCATCTATATAGTTCCTCCGTTTAGAACGACTGTAGGGATGCTACTAACCGGACATGTTCCTGAGCAATCAACCCTAACTTCCCACAGACAACTTACTATAATTCCTAGTTTGAAGGTAATACTGTGGTTCTATGGTTCTAGTCCCCTACACGTCAATCTGGCCTGTCTAGATGACATATAGCTCCTCTGAGCCATTCATAGCCTCGCAGGCAAGTACATCTGGATTTAGCCTTTTGCAGCAACATGTACATGGGCATCTGTAAGAGTAGCCCGGGGTGTTGGCCCCATGTTTAATCACTAACATGGTTCCCCCTTAGGGTATCAACTAGTCTATCATACTCCTAACAACTGGGGTGGTTTCCTGAGCAACCTATATGATAAATAGTAAGTCGATTAAAGCTAGCGATCACTGACAATAGCCAAACACATGGAAAGCTATCGCTCGGTTGATTGGGCAACCCTGGTGCCTCTTCCTCGAAGGTAAGACCACCCTATCAAGATTCTAGACCTGGAGGCGTCAAAGTACGCCAATGGTTTGTGAGCGAGCTTTACCATCTATATAGGCATCAAACAGAAAGTTATATCGCCCTACTGCGCCCTACATTGTCCAACCCTACCAAGTTAGGCCCTACAACTAACTACAAGCTTCTAAGGCCTTACTATGACAGCGAGACATCAGACTCCCTCTAAATTGTAAACAAATGACCAAGGAAATCTCTCTAACGCTCCTAGCGTTTATCACGTTGTCTACTCTTTTCCGACGGAGAATACTATGGTATAACCTCAATTCGTCTCGTAGCAGCTAACCACAACATATATAATCATTATCTACTTGCAGCAACTAATCACAACATACATACGTTCAACTTACTTACAAAGGTATAGGTCGTATCACTATACGACGAAAATACTTACCGAAATAGGTTAGCCTTAACATACCTCAATTGCCGATTTCTGCTTGCCAAATCCTGTTCCAGCCTAGAACCAGTAATTTCTCCAACTCATAGCCTGTACATTGATATAATAAATCTGTACTTAATCCATGAAAAAGCTAACAACATCAAACAATACCCACAATTACCATAATTCATAATCTGCCTAAATTCAACAGAAAACTCACGAATTTCTGAGAGTTTAGAAGATAGAAATACTTACTTATCACTTGTGGGTGCTTAGGACTCAATTATAAATAATTTCTACAATTATACTCAGCGGAGCTCCAGCAATCCGAGGTAGATTTCAAGAAATAACTCCGTAGGGATGTTCCTCATAAGCCCAGAACTCGTTATCCAAGACGAATTTGCAATTGAACGGAGTTTAGCGGTGTAATTCGGTGAAAATTTTGAAAAGTTATCGCTCTCGTTCGCTCCTCTCCTTTGGCTAAATGTTTGAAATGGATCATTTAAGACTTGAAGGAGTTTATATAGTTTGAGGTAGTGGCGGTGGAGGGGGGGGGCAGCGCGCCGGCCACAACGCCAAAATATAGGCGCGACGCATCAGCCAGTGGACATGGCCGCACGGCCCGACGCTCGGTGCACCCAGCCTCCAATCTCGATCTCATGTTCACTCTACAATGTGCTCGTATGCTCATTTCCTGAGCCCTTCCTCGCATGCTTCATATTCCAAAACTCTCAACATACGTACGCACGTGCAGTTGAACGATAGAAACTTACGGGGTGTAACACTTGTATTCAGTCCCGACGTAACTTTGCAACCTTAATATTATTTAAACTCTACCCTATATTATAATTTTGCCAGGTAAGGCATATGGAGGATATACATTTTATTTTTTAAAAATTATACCTTATATACAATTTCTCCCTTTCCTAGTGTAACTTTGCAAGTTGCAACCTTAATGTTGATACCATGGCATCCAGAGTACACCGCTNTCTCCCTTTCCTAGTGTAACTTTGCAAGTTGCAACCTTAATATTATTTAAACTCTACCCTATATTATAATTTTGTACGGGTGAGGCATATATTGGATATACAGTTTAATTTTTAAAAATTGTGCCTTATATTCAATTCCTCCCTTTCCTGGCGTAACTTTACAACGTTAATATTATTTAAACTCTGTCCTATATTTGAATGTTGCCGGGCAAGGCATACGTTGGATATACGTTTTAATTTTTAAAAATTATGTCTTATATTCAATTTCTCCCTTTTACGGTGTAACTTTGCAACCTTGATATTATTTAAATTTTGTCGTATATTCAAATATTGTCGGGAAAGGCATAAATTGTAATATTTCCGAGGAGTAATCCAATATGTAGGCTTGCCAAACTATGCCGTATTGTCAAAATATGTCGGTTAAGTCACAAGTTGGATGAAACTTTCACTACATTTGCATTTTTTTAAAAAAAAATTACAATGCGTGGTTTTTCTTTATCATTTTTTTGGTGCTTGCATGCTTTTTATAAAGTAAGCTTATATTCTTCAATCTTATTATGCAGGTTATTTGATCTCTTATTTCTTATTTCTCTCAGTCTTTTCTTATCATGGTAGATGTTTATCATTTTTCTTAGATTTTATATTTTTAAATATTATTTTTAGTCATGTAATTTATTGACTTTTGTTTATTTATTTATTTTCTTACGGGATGGAGAAAATATGTTCAAGTTTGAATATTAGTTTGAGGCACATGGGCACTGGAGTGGTGATTACAGCTTTAACTAGTTGATATCATCATTTATTAGTGCTCCTGAGCTGTGTATATTGAAAAAAAGGTCTTTTTGGATCTTTTATGGAGTTAGATTAAGTTGTAATTTTTTATAATATTTTGCATTGCTTACTTTTATCTCAAATTGTGTGTGATTACTCTAGCTTGATCAAGTTCAATGTATTTGATCGCGAAGTTATTTTTGATCATAAGTGTTTCCATCTCATCACCGGTTTGAATATTTCTGGTGGTGATTTTAGTTGTGTATCTGCTCGTCCTAACAAATTACTGAAACGATACTTTCCAGACCATGAACGAATTAAGTTGGTTGAGTTGATGAAGCTGTTTGAGTTTTCATCAAGCAATCACACTTTAGGATTTTTGGGACAAACGTACTGATCCTGTTAGGTTTGCTGAATTATATATAATTGAAAGGGTTTTGTTGGGTTGTTGTGAGTCTTGTTTTGTCAACGATCAGATAATGAAAATAATTAATGATGACATTCTTCAATTATCTTTCCCTTGGGGTACACTTGGGTTTGACTGGTTGGCAAAGTTAATCCGAGGTTGTTTAAAGAGTTTGGAGATAATGCATGAGGTAGCCACTACGATTACACACTATCTGATTTTCCGTACGCTTTAAATGTTTGGGCATTGGAGGTGTTCTCTTCTTTCTATTGTTATTCTCATCATATGGATCGAAGGGTCTCGCGTATTTTGTCTTGGGCTCCTGTGAAACAGACTCCATATGAAAATATAATTGATAATTTTTTTCATGCGGAAGATGTATGTGTGTTTTTAAATTTATGGTTTTTTACCCTTTTTGATTTTCTTATCCTCTTGTGTTCTATAGTTTTAAAAAAAATCATTTTTGAATTTTTCCCCATTTATTTAGAGATTCAAAAGTTTTCAAGTGAATGCTCTTGTTGCTACGAATAAAGAGAGGGAATATTGTCCAGTCCCATTTCAATTTGATTCCGATTGAACATGTTCTTCTTCTTCTGTTGGTTCTTTGATATCACGTGGTTTGCTTGATCAGCTAGTTGATGTATGTATCCTTATTCATCAAGTCTTATGCTCATCTTGTTAATTCTTAAAGGTGTTTTCTTTTCTTTTGTATACTATGTTATAATGTTTTTATTTATTGTTTTTCTTTGTTATGAAGGGTATTCTATGCAGCCTTAGAAAAGAAATATCCGAACAACAGTCTACTCTAGTCAATCTAATCACGATTAGGTATTTTTTGCTGTCCTTGATAATTTGTTTGTGATTGTTCTTGTTGTTGGTTGTTCCTGTTTGTTTAATTTTACTTTCATTGTTTGCTATGTTTGTATAGAAGTTGGAAAGTTTGACGGAGTGGAATTTCATGTTGATTAATTGCACAATAAATTTGGTGATGTTATTAATATTGTTGAGAGTCTACTTCTTACATATGAAGCAAGCAAGTTAGAGGAAGTTGTTGTTGAATGCTCCAGAAAGGCTATCACTATACAGGATAAATCAACTTCCACCCCAAATGTTGATGCTTATTGTATGCCCATTGAAGTTTTAGATCATTTGTCTGTGAAGACTGAACCAGTTTCTCAGGTTGAACTTGATCTTTCAATAGGACTGGTAGCAATGAATGCAGAAGAAGTAGCAGTGTGCGATGAAAAGCAAGTACTATATTCTGTCCAACTAGAAAGCAAGTTAGAGAAAGAAGTTGTTGAATGCTCCAGAATGCTGTTAGTGTGCAGGATAAACCAACTTCTACCGAAAATGTGATGCTTGTTGTGCGCCCACTGAAGTTTTAGATCATTAGTCTAGGAAGACTGAAACACTTTCTCAGGTTGAATTTGATCTTGCAATGGAAGCGGCAGCAGTGTGTAACACCCAAAAATTTTTCTAGACCAAACTCGGACTTTGCATAAAAAATTAGAAAGAACCAGGAAATTCTGTTGCCGCAGAACGAGTTGTGGCATGAATCGTCCAATGACTAGACGAGCCATGGTTAGACTCGTGGCTTGAAATAGGGGATTTTTATCCAGGAGCCCAGGGGTGACGACCCACTTGATGACTCATTGGGTTAAGTAACGAGTCTTCGTGAAGAGTCGTTGAGTGGAGGTTCATAGTATATGTTTCAGTGGCAATGACGGACATGACGAGTTGTTAGGTCAAGAAACAACTTGTTTTGATGGTATTTTGAAGGATCCTGGTAAGACTTAGCACCGAGGCAGTGCTGATGATGAGAGGAGGGGACAAGTTGTTAGGTCAAGTAATGACTCGTCATGACCAGCCGTGGGGGTTAAAGGAGAAAATTTTTGTTCAGTGACCACGGAAGACGTCACGAGTCATTAGGTCTCCTGAAGACTCATGAATTCAGTCATTGTCCATGCGAGGGAATATTGGGGATCTTTCTAGACATAGCCACGACTTGGCACCACGAGTCGTTCCCAACCCCATGACTCATGGAGTGCCTCGTGGGGACTGGCAACAGGTTTCTTCCTGCGATGCTCCAAAAGGTGTTTTTGTAACTTTCAGCTATTTTTATCCTTAAACTACATCATTTTGGGCATGTTTTGAATAGAACTAAAGGGGTAATCGACTAAGTCCCTCTCATTCCACTCACCTCATGATCTTAGTGCAAAGAAATTCCTGTCAGGCATATCAGAACTAAACTAGGGCTTCCTCAGTTCTTCAGATTTCTTCAGGCCTCTCTCAAGAACTCTACACTAGGTATGTGGGAATTTAGAAAAGGAATAGTGCCCCAAAAATTCATCTAACTTTCTTATCAGTTCTAAGCTCTGAGTTTTCGAATGTAAGTAAATTATCAGTCATATTCCATCTATTTCATGTGGAATGTTGTTCATGTTAATTGTTGCTATTTTTCCAGTACCTAGTGATCATGTTGGTACTTGTTCCTGTAAAGATGGTTTTAGCCCTAGCTCTTGAATATAGTAAATTAAAGTCTTCCATAATGTATTCGTTATTCATGTTGCTTGATTCTATCAGTGTTGGAATTGCCATATTATTAATATCAGTTGAATTCTCAGTTAGCTGCATGCTAGTCCAGTTTCAGTCAAAATGTTAGTATCTCAAGTATTTGCAGAAATGTCAGCTGATCAGTTTGACTATAGTCTTTTCTTGAGGTGTTAGTAATGCCTCCCAGATATCAGTTATTAGTTTTGAATTATCAGTTACCAGTTTGTTCTTTAGACGGTTATGATGCTTCCAGATAAGCAGCTTTGACCAGTCTTAAAAGCACCAGCTTCAGCTTCAGTTTGTTCTTAGACAGTTACGATGCTTTTAGATAAGCAGCGCTGACCAGTCTTAGAACACCAGTTATAGAATTCAGTACGATAAGACTCTCAGGGTACTTCCAGATAAGTATTTCTGATTTAGTCTTGGACCCCAGTTTCGAGCTATCAACTTAGTGGTCAGATTAGGACTATCCAGTGGGCGTAGGACTTAGAACTGAGAGGACCGGGGTTCTAGCGCACCCAGGTTCCCAGAACTACGTTGCCACCGTAGGTTATTTTATTGGCCCAATGGCCCCTGATTTGTGATCACCCAGTTCATGCCTTTATACCCTGGAAAGGTATATTGGGTCCTATCGATGAGGCATATACATCGAACTCCATGTTTAGTTCACGTGGTTATGTGTCAGTTATAGAGTCTCCCACTAGTCAATACAGTTTTAGTTTAGCTCAATTTAGTTTAGTTTACCTCGGATTAGTATCTCAGATCCAAGACATATCTCTGACCATCAGTCAGGGTCACTATTGACCATATCTGTTATACTTCAGCTGTATTAGTTTTCAGTATTTTAGTTGGTCATTACATGTCATTAAAGTTCAATTACTTGCTCTTTGATGCTTATTATATCTCTCACTTACTCAATACATTCAAAGTACTGATGCATACCTTCTATGTTGTATTGTATCATGATACAAGCGCAGGTTCTCAGTCCCAGAATTGTCAGTAGTTTCCCTCAGACGATACCATCAGCAGCATTGGTGAGTCCTCATCTTTCGAGGACGATATTTATTTTCAATTAGTTACTTTCAGTTTGACTTTAGAGTTAGCTGGGGGCTTGTCCCAGCAACTCATCATTTAATAGTTGGATTATAGACATAGACTTAGATATTCAATATAGTTTTTCAGATGTATGGACTTTTGTCAAATTCTTAAATGATTTTATTTATTTAAAGATTCCGCTTATGTTTACTCAGTTTACTAGTTTTATGATAGACTATGGGTTGACTTGGGGTTACTTATGTGTCACGCCCCGCCTTGGGGGGTATGACTGGCACCTGGTGCCCTAGAAGGATCTGGACTACTAACTGGTGGGCCGAGGCACATCTGGTGCCTGGCTA
>JACEIK010006493.1:5642-62886 GCA_018107945.1 Datura stramonium
GTGACTTTATTTTTGGATGGTTTGACCCGGGTAGGGGTATATAGATTGCGTGTTGGTTGGCACCTTCCGGCTTATGGGGGCTGGTATAGGTCCTTGTATGATATATATATATATACATGCATGTTACTTACTATATTAATAAATAGTAGGACGCCGCTGTAATAGGTATGACTTTCACTTGCTTTTCAGTACAGATAAGCTCATTTCAGATTTCGTCATCCTCGACAATATTAGCCATTTTCTGCTATTCAAAACTATCAGTACTATTGATTATCTTCAGTTATGTTCAATTTTTGCTTTGCATACTCGGTACCAGTGGTACTGACGCCCGTTTGGGGCGCCTCATTACTTTCCTGCAGGTACTCATAGATGAGGAGCCGATACCTCGTGATTCTAGCCAGCACATAGAGTCATCAACTCCGCTCATCCGGAGCTAGACAGCTAGAGGTTTATTTCTCTTCTTTTGTTTTACAGTATGGGTAGGTCGGGGCCCTGTCCCGACACTCTTATTAGTATTCTTAGAGGCTTGCAGATTGTGTATTCCCTGTGCTTAGCTGTGTCGGTCACGTGAGGTCGTGCGTATGTTTTAGTTGTTTATGTTGGTGGTGTGGGGCCTTATCTAGTTAGTAATTTGTGACCTTGCCGGTCACAGAGTAGTTAAGCTTTTGATTCAGTTCTCAGTGAATACTAGTCAGTATGGTGGCCTTGTCGGCCCGCATAGGTTCCCTTATATTGATGCGATTCTGGTTAGCTGTTGTTGTTATACATGTGGCTATAGGCCTTGTTGGCCGTGGGCTGTATTTACAGCCATTATATATCCCGTTGTTTTCATAAATCAGGTTTAGAGCCATCCAGGCACTAGGAGTGCTTAGGCTCAACAGCCTAGAAGTTCAGGTCCTAGTAAGGCACCAGGTGCCAGTCATACCCCCCAAGGCGGGGCGTGACAATCAACTTGTACCAAAACTACAGGAAGTCACATTCTCAAAAGTTCATCATACGACTAATTCTGGTATGAGTCATACCAATAAGTTGTGACTATGACAAAGGACATTACAAGTATCAGTACGGATTGTACCACTTTGGTACAACTCATACTGATGATTTTTTTTATGATACTGAATATACTCTTTCTTGCTTTCATTCTCTTATATCATGTGTACTAACCTCTTCTCCACAGGTACAAAATGGCACAAAAAATACAAGCAACCAAGCATGCCTAGGAAAAGAGGACTACAGATGAGATCGCCGCCCGAAGGGCTTTGAGGGATGAAGCCTCTGCATCTAAGAAGGAGGCAGACTCCCCTGGTGATTCAGTGGAGGAGTATGAAGTGGTACTAACGAGACTGATGAGCCAAAAACCACTAGGGAACAAGCCAAGGCTCAGGCTATAGCTACCTCAGTCGCTCAAATATATGCTCCCTAGTCTGAGGAGGGAGATGATGCTCACTCCCATGAGTCTGGTAGTGACTCAAATGTAGAGGAGGGGTCAGGTGAGGCCAAATATGAGGAAGAGGAATAGGAGGAGGAGGATGATCAGACCCCACCCCTAGAGAGACGTACAATCACGTGGGGTATGCCTAATGCTAGGGAGATTTATGAGCAGGGCCTCACCCTCACATCAAAGCAGAACCCTAGGAGAAACATTTAGGAGGAGATGCGGATCTTGAGTGGGGCATTGAATGATGTTTAGGATTTTAAGAGGTTGTTTGATTTGTATGAGTTTCATTAGATGGAAAGAACCCCTGATAGATTTAGTGCTGACATGGTTAGGGAGTTCTATGCTAACTACTTGGCGGCCATGGAGCATCAAATGTTAGCTGGGCAGAAAGTGAAGGAGAAGCCTACACTAGAGAGCGTGATAGTCTGGGATAAGCTATTGATGTCTTAGAGCGGGCCATTTCCTAAGTGTTATATAGGCTAAATTATCAGGCCCCAGCCTTCACAGCAGAGTTTGATCACCGCATTGAGGCCTTGAAAAGGGTCGAGCAATTGAGTGCAGAGGAGAGGCAGAGACATGTGAGATGGTTGGCTAGAGTGATAGCTGAGGAAAAGCAGGATGAGGATTGGGTGACTAGTGGATGGCAGGTCACCAAAGCCTCGCTCAATTTTATTTCAAAGTCCCACTGAACATTAGTTAGCCACGGGTTAGTGCTGACGGTGAATGATAAAACTTTAAGCACCGATAGAGCAGTTTTGGTGGTGAGAATCATGTCAGGTTATGCTCTCAGTATCCCGAGGTTTATATTAGAGGAGATTCGGGATTGAGCTCTAACTTTGAGCATTAATATTTCATTCCTAAATCTTATATACAGGATTTTTAGGGTGTCAGGTGTTTGGACGATAGTGGAGATTGATGCTAGAGTCAGAGGCACATAAACTGCTGATATTAGGGTAATACGGGATGAAATCAATTTGATAAGTCAGGTTAGAGCACCAGAAGCAGTCCAGATACCACAAATGGTATGGGACGAGCAGGTAGACGCCCATGCCTCAGCTGGTCATAGTGAGATGGTGGATACTGAGGCCGGCCACACAGAAGCTACCCCCAGCACTACCTCCACTCCCCCACTAGCAAACCGGAGCAGGTTCCAGCTGGATACGTCCGTGTTCCACATGATTTCTTACAAAAGCTAGCCAAAAGGTTTACCTTGACTAAGAAGAAGGTCAATGTAATGATGGAGCAGGTCAATCCTTGGGTCAAGACTGAGCTTGAGGAGGCAGTTAGAGGGCTGCATAGTAGACTTGACAGCTTTGAGCTACAACTCAATGAGAGACTATCTAAGTTGCTGGATGTGTAGAGTCTACAGGATGAGTTAGGGCCGATTAGGAGTCAAGAAGCCGAGCTTTCATCTCGAAAATCAACCATATTACTATCCCCCGCCATTCTACTATTTCAGCATGAGCCCGATGATGAGCTTGATTTAGGGGAATTTTGAACTCATGAGCTGGCTAATGGAGATAGAGAAAAGAGGAAATCAGTGGAGGTGGTTGATGAGAAGGCCTCAAGGATGAAGAAAGAGAAAGAGAGGAAGGAGCGCAAACGTTATATAACAACTAGCCTACAGACTTATGCTCAACACATGTTTGAGCTACAAGAGAGAGCTAGAGGAGCTGGGAGATTAGCTACTGTGTCTACCGAGCTTGCAGGTGGCAAGGATCCTTAGGTGAGCCACATTCAGCCAAGAGAGATATGGAGGTCACAGAGGCGGCTAGGACTGCTGAGGGGTAACCATAACCCCCACTATCACACCATTGAGTGTGCTGGCCACCACTGGTGCCACAATTGTAGAGATGAAGTGTGTGCCTTCACACCCACCTCCATAGGATAACAGGAGCGCTTAGAGCGCCACAAGTATGTCCCTCTCCTAGGTTTGAATTCTTTGCTTTGGGGACAAAGCATGCTTTTTGAGGGGGTGTATCTGTTTGTTTTGTTTGTCCGAGGGTTTTGTTGTCATGTTTCTTTTCCCTCGGACAAGTTATCTACTAGAATCGACATGTTTAGGATGCTTTTGTTTGTTTAACTAGAAATAGCTTAGGAGTACTTAACAGACAATAAAAATGCACATATTTTTGATGTTTTGAAAAAATGAACTTTTTAAATTTTTTTTAATGATTAGATATTTTTTTTACTGCAAAGCATGACCAATGTGGATCTTTCTATGGCATTTGATAGATAAGAATAATTAACTATAGCATAGTTGTGCATGAACTAGATAGGTAGTGTGATGCAAACCTGAACCATGTGTGAGTGAGGATTCTTACTTAGTTCAATACTGTGTATGTGATCTAGAACTTTCCCGGCTAGTCTTTGCTTAGGTTGTAGGATAGTTGGTTAGGAAAGGATCATACGCTATTTTTGAATTAGCCCACTTTAGCTTAAATTGTCCTACCAAATGAAATGAATCTCTTGATTCCATGTTTGAGCCTAAAGTTGATTTTTCTGTTGATTAAACCATTCACCTTCCCTATTTTGTTTATGATGAACTTGTTTTGGCCCTGGTCCCTCCTTGGACATTGTGAAACTCAACCCAGATAAAATGCCTAAGTTGAGAGTGGCTATCTTAGGGGATGCGTACATGAGGTAGGGGAGAAAATAAAAAGTTAGTCAGTAGAAGGTGGGGTGTGGTGTGAACATAAATAAAAATAAAAGAAAGAAATTCGAAAAAAAAATAAGAGAAAAATGATAAATACACTACACCCACCAGTTAAAAGTTGAATAAAATGGAGAAAGGGAGGAAAAATAAAGAGGAAAAAAATGAAAGAGGGTAAAAAGTTAAAAGTGAAGCCAAGAGTTATATAGTGCCAAAGAGAGTTAGCCACTATTGTCCATATGTACCACACCCATCCCTAAGACTACATTACAAGACAATAAAATTCCTATAGTGATCCTAACCTAATGACCCAAAAAGCCAGAGTAGAGAAACTAAGGGCCAGTCTATGATATCACTAGTGTAGTATTTGGAACTTCTTTGTCAGAGTGAGACCTTACTTGATAGTCCCATTTCATACATATATATCATTGTGACTGTTTGGGACTTTGTTCATTGTGAGGGTACATGGGTTTTGTTGCATTTTTTCAATTGTCTATGTAAATAACATTAGTAATATCTCAATCGCCTGTTAATAGTTTCATGCCATTTCGGGATCCCTTTGTGTCATAAGTTTTAGTTGCAAGTGTACATAACAGTCCTGGTTTGTAATTTTTGAAGAAAAGAGGGTCAAATCTTGATAATGGTCATGTGTGCAAATTTTGGTATTGTTGGTTGTAGGACTTCCATTTTACTTTCTAGTTAAGCATCGTGTTTATACCAATGTTTTTATTTGCCTGAGGACATGCGAAAGTTCTAAATTGAGGGTGTTGATGTGCTGCAGATTTACAGCACTTTCGACACTTATAACATATAAAAAATGCTTGTACTTAGGTATATTTATACATATATGAGGTTCTTTTACCTTGTTTTGAAGGAAATCACATCCGAGAGTTGGATTGTGCAAAAGGAGATAAAACAGTGCAGAAAATGGCTTTTTACGAGTGATAGTACGAGCAGTACTAACCATTTATAGCACACCTTCAGAGAATATGCATAAGTGCTGAGCCTCAGAGATGACTAGTAGTACGAGTCGTACCATCCTGGTACGAGCTGTAGTAAGGACGCAATGGAGATTTAGAGAATGTGCACTTGCAGAAGATCTTGGTATGAGTGGACATCACGAGTTGTGATGAAAACATATGCACCGTACCAAGGACTCGTGGCCAGATTCAGAGAGTTGGGTACTTGGTAGATTAAGGGTAGGAGAAGATTGTACGAATTATACCATCTTGGTACGAACCATGATAAGGACTTGTACGAGGAACAACATAGATGCCAGTTTAAGAATTTCATACCATGACCATCTCCTACGACTCATAGCATCATTGTACCAGTCGTACTAACCTCCAGTACCTAAGAAGACAGAAGCTGCAGACTTATGTTACAAAAGCTTCCTACGACTCATAGTATCATGTTACGACTTGTTGGAAGAATGGGCAGCAGAATCCTTATTAAATTAAGAGAGGATTTCATTAATTTTATAAATACTTTTAAGTTATTTTCATCAAAAGAATCTGACACTTTCGACTTGCAATCATAGTTTTTGGGTTTCCTAACTTCTTGGAGAGAAAATACTCAACTACTTTGACAAAGCTCATTATTATTCTTGGATTTTCGTCAAGTTATTGTGCAATTGATTCTTCCGTTCTTCTTTTATTAATATTATAAGTGTTCAATTATGTTTTCTTTCGTGAAATTTGATTTTATTCTTACAATCATGAATAGCTAAACCCTCCATAACTAGGATTGTGGGAAGCATGATAGAATAACAAACTAGGCTTAACATAGAGTGATTCTAGACCAATACGAATTCATGTATTATGCCTTTATTCATGTTTAATGTTTCTTAACGATGTGTAATGTTAATACTAGCTCAAATTCTCTTCTTTCTTGAACCTAGAGAAATAGACATTAGGAAAGAAAAGAACAACAAAGCCTTGAAATTGAGTTTTATTGAATAATTTGAGCTGCAGTTGTAAGAGAATTAGTTTGGAACTATTGAAAAAGGTTAAAGTAAAATAGCTCATGAAACCTAACCGGGTGATTGAGTAGAATCATCCAATAGGGAAGAATAAGTCATTTAGATGAGCATAATTTATTAGTTCTACAGGTTAAATATTGGGATAGATCACAATTGTAATAATCTGACCTAGTTAGGAAGCCATGGGGAACACTTCCCTATTTAATTGCATAACTATTGTTTACAACTCCTGTTCAAGATACTGTTACATGATTTAAAATCCCCCTTTAGGAAATAATGGAACTAAAAGTGTGAATACTAGTGTTATACCTTGTAAATTTCCTCAGTATGACTGTCACGTGCGCATCTATATTGAGAATTTTAGTGTATAACACACACGGGAGAAGGCTCGGCCATGAATGCACGAGTGTGTCATCGAACGGACGGGAGACAGAGACTGGGAGGCCGGGAGCGCTTCACGCCGCATCGTGCAGCCTCCCCGTGTGCATGGGCTAGCGAGTTGCGCCCCTGATAACGCCCGTTGGGGGGCGCGTCGCATGCCCCCCCCTACCGGTGGCGTCAAGTATATATACTTAGTTCCTTGGTTCCAATTCACTTACAAACATTTCAAGAAAGAAGAGTTCGGCCATACGAAGGAATTCTCTAAACTTTTCATCAATTTTCTTCAAATTACGCCATCAAACTCCGTCTAAACACAAACTTTCCTTGGATAACAAGTTTTAGGCTTACGAGAAGCATCGCTGTGGAGTTATTTCTTTAAAATTCGCTCAGTGTACCGGAAACCCACCGAGTAAAGGTTATTGAAATTTCTTATATTGAGTCCTAAGTGGCTACAGGCAATAGGGAAGCAGTTCTACCTTCTAAATGCTCAAAAATTGGAGAGTTTTCGGCTGAATTAGTCGATGTTAAAGTTATAGTAAATCCTATTGAAAGATTTTGCTATTTTTCGATTGTTAGTATTCAAATAGCCATATTTTCTCAGCCTGAGTGCTGTAAATTGGTGAAATTACTGACTTCAGGTTGGAGTTGTTCGAGTGCACAGAAAACATCGATTAAGGAATGTTAAGGCTAGTCCCTTTCGTCAAGTTACTCCTATTTTTTAGCTGATAAGATCCATACCCTACAATAGCTTGTGCCTATAATATTGTGGTCAGCTACTGCGAGACGATTTGAGGCCATAGACTTGAGGACGGCTATTAGTGTACTTTACTAAATTAGGCAGCGTAAGGCGTAGTTAGGCGACTCAGTATATAGTTCCACGCCTATACATAGACAGGATAGCTTGTTTAAAAACCATTGGTGTATCTTGACGCCTATAGGACTAGAATCGTGACAGAACGATCTTATCACCCACGTAGCGGTACCAAGGTTTCCAGGCGGTATCTCTTCTAGTACACTATCAATTGTTTGCAGTTGAGTAGCTGCCTATTACTTTCATATACAGCTACTGGAGCCCAGACGGCTCATATACAGCCACAGGAGCCCAGATGGTTCATATACAGCTACAGGAGCCCAGATGGCTAAGAGCTAGTTGTAGGAGCCTACCAGACTCGCGTACAACTTCAGAGATCAATTATACCTTAGTCACAGCATGCCCACGGACCTATAGTAGTTATGATAGGAGGTGTATGCCTTTCTTGTACTTGTCGGGGCTTATGGGGGCCTAGGTAGGTTATTTTATGCTAATTGCACCTTCCAGGCTTATGGGGACCCGGCTAGGTTCTTGTCTGTATATATACTTTCTAGTTACATTTCAGATTGTGAGGCTATATAGGTTAAATTCTTAGCCTCCTGATTGGTTACTTTCAGTCCTTCTATTAGTTTTATTCAACACTCATTACTGCCTTACATATTTGGTACATATTGTACTGACGCCCATCATTGGGGCACTACATTACTTACCTGCAGGTGCAGATAGACGTGGTCCAGGACCTTCCTATTTTCCAGCCAGTGTTAGTAGTCCAGTCAGCTCCTTTTCTCCGGAGTTGACGGTTAGAGAAGGTTTGTTCTTCTGTTGTATAGCTTTTTGATAGGTCAGGGCCCTGTCCCGACCATTATTCTACTCCTAGAGGCTTGCAGGCTACAGATTCTCAGTTGCGGGTTTTTGTTGGCTGTGTGGGGCTTATGTGCTTTATTTTGTGTATGTTGGCCGTGTGGGACCTAGTTTAGCTAATTACTTAACATCCTTGTCGGCATTAGTATGAAAATGATCGTTTTTTTTCATTCTGCTATAACTAGACAACATGGCGGGCTTGTTTGCCTCTATAGTGTCCCTTTTATTTCCTTGTTGTTGGGTTAGCTGTTTTCCTTTATAAGTTTTGCGTGGTCTTGTCGGCACGAGGTTGTGTTTACAACCGAGATATAGCTCGTTGTTTTCTTAACTTTGGGTTACTGGTAGACACCAGATGTGCCTATGCCCAGCCAGGACAGTCCAGGTCCCAGTATGGAACTAGGTGCCATCATGCCTCCTAAGGTGGGGCATAAAAAACATGGTATCAGAGTAGGTCGTATCCCAGTGAGTCTGCAAGCCATGTTAATTAAAGTCTTTTCTATGGGTGTGTTGTGCTCCATATTCTATAGGCAGGAGGCTACAATACATAATAGCGTGGTTACATTCCTTTCTTCTCTAGTCGTGCTATAGAGATGTGTTGTATTGGGTAACTCCCTATGCTTACATTATTCTGCTTATCTACAGGGAAAAATGTCTGACGCACGACAGACCATGACTGGGCGGTAGTTGGACACAACAGCGGGAGAGGGCACAAGCAAGGTGCCCTAGCCAGAGCCGGCCCGATCTGAGGGAAATAGAGAGACTTCACCCCGGTCTCCCCAGCATTCCCTGCCACGTCAGGAACCCTCTAGGGCAGCTGATATATATCAGTACCGCCCCCAACCATCCTTATGCCATCGGATTAGGAAATTAGAAGCGTAGTTTACATGTTGGTTCAGATGATGGCTGCCCAACGTCAGCCTCAACCAGTAGTACCAGTTGCTGCCGAGCCCACTGAGGGGATCGGGAGTTCAAGAGTCTGCAATTTCCTTGCTTTGAGTCCTCCCCAGTTCACAAGAACAGACCGTAGAGAGGACCCTTAGAACTTCATAGACCAACTACAAGGATATTCAAGGTTATGCATGCCTCATCCATAGAATCAGTTGAGTTAGCAATGTTCCATTTGTGAGAGATAGTAGTTTTTTGTTATGAAAGTTGGGAAAGGGCCTGAGGCAGAAATGCACCTCCACACACATGTCCTAGCTTCTCTGAAGCCTTTATAGACCACTATTTTCCCCGAAAGATCCGGCAGGCCAGTGTAGAGCAGTTTTTACATCTGTTGCAGGGGGAGAAATATTTCTCCAAAATTGAGTTAGGGTTCGGGTACCATCAGGTTCGAGTCTGGGAAAATGATATCCCAAAAATAGCTTTCAGGACCAGATATGGTCTTTTTGAATTTCTAGTTATGTCCTTTGGGTTGACAAATGCCCCCAGTAGTGTTCATGGATCCGATGAACAGTATCTTCAGTGCATATTTAGATCTGTTTGTGATAGTGTTCATTGATGATATTCTAGTATATTCTCGCTCAGAGTCTGAACACAGAAATCATTTGCAAACAACACTTCAGATCCTCAGAGATCGACAATTATATGCAAAGTTCTCGAAATGTGAGTTCTTGTTGAATTCCATAGCCTTTTTGGGCCATATTATGGCAGATGCTGGTATCCAGGTGGACTTACAGAAAACTGAGGCAGTAATGACATGGCCTAGACCTACAACTCCAACGGAGGTTCGCAGTTTCCTTGGATTAGTCGACTATTACAGAAGGTTTGTGGAAGGATTTTCTACCCTATCAGCACCTTTGACCAAATTGACTCAGAAAGCAGCCAAGTTCCACTGGACCGAGGCTTATGAACAGAGTTTCCACAAGTTGAAAAATAGGTTGACATCTGCACCAGTGCTAGCCTTACCGAAGGTTCATAGAGTTATACTGTATATTGTGACGCTTTGGGCATTGGGTTAGGGTGTGTTCTGATGCAACACGGCAAGGTAATTTCTTATGCTTCGAAGTAGCTAAGGAACATGAAAAGAACTACCCTACCCATGATTTAGAATTAGCTGCAGCGGTTCATGCTTTAAAAATATGGAGGCATTATTTGTATGTTGTGCACATGGATATTTTTACTGATCATAAAAGCCTCCAATACATCTTCACACAGAAAGAGTTGAATTTGCGGCAGCATCATTGGCTGGAATTGCTGAAAGTCTACGATGTGAACATCTTGTATCACCCAGGGAAGGATAATATTGTAACCGATGCCCTTACCCGTAGATCCATGGGAAGTTTAGCATATCTGAGGCCGGAACAACAAGAAATGGCTCGAGAGCTACACCGCTTAGCTAGTCTAGCAGTCTGAGTAGTAGATTCAGAGGATAATTGGGTTGTAATTCAGAATACAGCAGTATCATCTCTAGTTGTAGAGGTAAAGGAGCGGCTGTACGAGTACTCTAGTTTAATACAACTCAGTGACAATGTTCAGCAGGGAGAAATATAAGATTTTAAGTTAACAGAAGACGGGGTCTTGAGATCTAGAGGTCAACTCTGCGTCCCAGACATAGTAGGGCTTTGCCAGCAGATCATAGCAGAGGTACATTAGTCCCGTTATTCTGTTCATCCAGGTTCAACGAAGATGTACCACAATATAAAGGAGATATACTGGTGGCCTGGAATGAAGAAAAGTATAGAAGGGTTTGTGGCACAATGTCCTAATTGCCAGCAGGTAAAAGCTAAACATCATAAACCTGGCGGACTGACTCAGGAGATAGCGATGCCTATGTGGAAATGGGAAGCAATTAATATGGATTTTGGGATAGGGTTACCTTGTACTCGGAATAAATTTGACTCCATTTGTGTCATTGTCGAATGGTTGACAAAATCAGCCAATTTCTTACCAGTTCGGACTACATTCTTAGCCAGAGCTTATGTCGAGTTATATATTAAGGAGATTGTCCAACTGCATGGTGTCCCAACATCTATCATCTCCGATAGAGGGGGACAATTTTCAGCTATGTTTTGGTAATTGTTTCAGAAAGGTTTAGGAACACAGGTTAACATGAGTACAACTTTCCATCCCCAGATAGACGGTCAGGAAGAGCGCACTATTCAGAAACTCGAGGACATGTTACAGGTGTGTGTGATAGATTTTGGAGGGAGTTGGGACGAGCATCTACCCCTTATTGAATTTTCATACAACAATAGTTATCATTCTACTATTGAGATGGCGCCTTATGAGGCCTTATATGGGTGGAAAAGCAGGTTCCCCATAGGCTGGTTTGAAGTAGGAGAAGCAGGGTTGATTGAACCTAATATGATTCTTTAGTCAGAAGAAAAAGTGAAACATATCAGAGAATGCTTGCTAACAGCCCAGAGTCCTCAGAAGTCCTATTCTGATGTCCGGCGTAGAGACTTGGAGTTTAATGTTTATGATTGGGTATTTCCCAAGATTTCTCCTATGAAGGGCGTGATGAGATTTTGCAATAAGGAAACTCTTAGCCCTAGATTCATTGGCTCGTATTGAATCCTTCGAAGGATACACAGAGTGGCATATGAGTTAGAACTGCCTTCAGGGATAGAGTCTGTTCATCTAGTCTTTCACGAGTCAATGCTCCAGAAAAGTATAGGGGACCCGTCTTTGGTCGTTCGAATTAAGGATGTTAAAGTTATTAAAGAGTTATCCTATGAAGAGACGCCAGTTGCCATCCTAGATCGGCAGGTTCGTAGATTCAGAACTAAATATGTAGCTTACGTAATGCTTTTGTGGAGGAATAGAAACGTAGAATAGATGACCTGGGAAGTTGAGGACGTCGTGAGTTCTAGATATCCTCACCTATTTCAGACCTGACCAAGATTATACAATTGAGATGAGATTGTTGTTCAGGTGTTGCTCTACTGCTTATATTACTAATGTTGTTCATTTATTCACTTCTATATTGTGAAAATGTTGTTTATAGCATCTTTTGAGACTTCTATGTTGGAATTTTCTGCATTTTAGGTTTCCGGATAGTCTATATTACAGAGGAGACTCTGCCAAAATTTTTGTAGCAACAATTGAAGGAAAAAAAAGAATGAAAGTTGAGTCTTCTAAGTCTAAAGATTACATTCGAGGATGAATGTTCCTAAGACGGGGATGATGTTACACCTCATAAATTTCCATAGTACGATTTTCATGGGCACCTATATTGAGAATTTTAGTGTATAACACACCTGGGAGAAGGCTCGGAGGTGAAAGCATGAGCACGTCATCGAATGGACGGGAGGTCGGGCGCTGGGCGCTGCGTCACACAGCCTCACCCTGCGCGTGGAATGGCGCGTCGTGCCCCTGATACTACATGACGGGAGGCATGCCACACCCCCGCCCCTGCCGGTGGCCTCAAGTATATATAGGTAATTTGTTACAATTCACTTAAAAACATTTCAAGAAAGAAGAGTTTGGGCATACAAAGGAATTCTCTAAACTTTTCATCAATTTTCTTTAAGTTACAATGTCAAACTCCATCTAAACACAAATTCGCCTTGGATAATGAGTTTTAGGCCTACGAAAAGCATTATTGCTGTGTTATTTCTTGAAAATTCGCTCATTGTACCAGAACCCCGCCGAGTAAAGGTTGTTGAAATTACTTCAAATTGAGTCCTAAGCAGCTACAGGCAATAGGTAAGCAGTTCTACTTCTCAGAAATTAGTGAGTTTTCAGCTGAATTAGTCGAAGTTAAAGTTATACTGAATCCTATTGAAGTATTTTGCTATTTGCCGATTGTTAGTATTGAATAGCCGTATTTTCTCAGCGTGAGTGCTACAAATTAGTGAAATTACTGACTTCAGGTTGGAGTTTCTCGAGTGCACATAAAACATCAATTATGGTATGTCAAGGCTAGTCCCTTTCAGCAAGTTACTCTTATTGTTTAGCTGATAAGATCGATACCTTGTAGTAGCTTCTGCCTATAGTATTGTGGTCAGCTACTACAAGACGATTTTAGGCCATAGACGCCTGAGGATGGCTATTAATGTACTTTACTAAATTAGGCAGTGTAAGGTGTAGTTAGGTGACTAAGTATATAGTTCCTGCCTATACATAGATAGGAGAGCTTGTTTACAAACCATTGGCATATCCTGACGCCTATAGGACTAGAATTGTGGCAAAACTATCTTATCACCCATTCAGCGGCACCAAGGTTTCCGGACGGACCAGGCGGTAGCTCTTCTAGTACACTATCAATTATTGGTAGTCGAGTAGCTGCCTTTCACTTTCATATACAGTTACAGGAGCCTATACGACTTATATACAGCCACAGGAGCCCAAATAGCTCATATGCAGCCACAGGAGTCCAGACGGCTATATACAGTTACAGGAGCCCAGACGGCTCATATAAACCTACAGGAACTCAGATGGCTTATATATAGCTACAGGAGCCCAGACGGCTCAGATATAGCTACAGGAGCCCAGATGGCTCGAACACAGTACCAGGAGCCCAGACGACTCAGACTCAGTTGTAGGATCATACAAGACTCGAGTACAACATGATAGATCAAGTATACCTTAGTCACAACATGCCCACAGACCTATAGAAGTTCTGATAGGAGGTGTGTGCCTTGCTTGTACTTGCCGAGGCTTATGGGGGCCCAGGTAGGTAATTCTGTGTTGATTGTACCTTCCAAGCTTATGGGGGCCCGTCTATGTTTTTGTTTATATATATTCTTTCAAGTAACCAGCCAATGTACCACACCGGGATAAAAATAAAAATGCCTCCAGNACCTTCCAAGCTTATGGGGGCCCGTCTATGTTTTTGTTTATATATATTCTTTCAAGTAATATTTCAGATTGTGAGGCTATACAGGTTAAATTCTTATCGTCCTGATTAGTTACTTTCAGTCCTTCTATTAGTTTTATTCATCTTTCATTATTGCCTTACATATTCGGTACCTATTGTACTGATGCCCAACCTTGGGGCACTGCAAAAGTTGCCTGAAGGTGCGGATAGATGTGGTCCAGGACCTTCCTAGATGCCAGCCAGAGTTAGCACTCTAGTCAGCTCCTTTTCTCCGGAGATGATAGTTAGAGAAGGTTTGTTATTTTGTTGTATAGCTTTTGGGTAGGTCGGGGCCTTGTCCCAACCATTATTCTATTCCTAGAGGCTTGCAGGCTATAGATTATCAGTTGTGGGTTATTGTTGGCCATGTGGGGCCTACGTGCTTTATTTTATGTATGTTGTCCGTTTGGGGCCTAGTTTAGCTAGTTTGTCAGCAGCCTTGTCCGCATAAGTGTGAAAATGATCGCATGCTTTCATTCTGCTATAACTAGACAACATGGTGGTCTTGTTGGCCCGTATTGGATCCCTTTTATCGCCTTGTTATTAGGTTATCTATTTTCCTTTACAGGTGTTGTGTGGGCTTATCGGCCTGTGTTTACATCCGATATATAACTCGTTGTTTTCTTGACATTGAGTTACTAGCAAGCACCAGAGGTGCCTATGCCCAGACAGGTCAGTCTAGGTCTTAGTATGGCACTAAGTGTCAGTCATTCCTCCCAAGGTGGGGCGTGACAACTAGCATTAGTCTGTATATTGACCGTATTCCTTGTGAGATCGACCCCAACCTCAGTTGGGTTCTTTATTGACAATGTCCGCATTATACTTCTTCAGCGGTGTAATTTGAGTGTTATTAGCCATTAATCTAAAGGGTGTTGAGACTGGTGCTTAAAGAGAGTCCAAATTCAAAGAAGATCTTAAGGTGTGTGATGAGACTCTTGTTGCCCGGGATGCCATGGTGGAGAAATTGGAGAAATGGGTTCACTATTAGAAGAAAAGGGTGAAATAAAAGCATACCTTTAGGTTCACGAATTTGAGGAAGATGTTTATTCCTTATGAGCAGAATAGAATATTTGTGCATCACTTCGATGATAGATAGCTCAAACTTTCCTCTCTTAGTGATTAACACAAGTTGAAGAAGATCCACGATACTTGAATTGTAAGGCATAAAAAACTAGATGAGGTTAAGGTCAGATCAATAGATGTCGATGAGAAGAACGTTAAGGCCTGATCTGCGGTGGAGCTCTCTGGGGACGGTCTTCCTGAGCTAGGTATAGAGGATGTCGCTTTTTCTTCCAATAATGATCTCTTATATTTTGATATTGATGAAGATAATGACGAAACCTTGCTCACATCTCTTGCCGAGGTCCAATCTCTTTCTTTGGCCTTTTTTTTTGTCTTCGATTGTGAATCATGCTATGTTATTAATTGAGGTTCAAGAGCATGAAGCATTTGGGGGCACCCCATAGCATCATATATGACTTTCTATTTTTGTCTTTCTTTGTATAATATACTTTTGGGCCTTAGAGTGTCCATTTTAATGAAATATTTTTTGATTTTTGACACTTAGAGTTTTTCCTTTTATGTTTTATTTTCTTTCCTTTTGTATCCAAATTCGAATCCAAAGCTCTGACGTGCCTTTTGTATATAAGTTTTACGAACAAGTTTTTGATCAAATCTTCAACTAGATTTATTTTCCCTTGAACATTTTGCTGCAAAGATTTTTGGTTTTCTAACTGAGGCTTGCCTCAACTGTTTTTGAGCAATTTGTTGGGAATTATTTTCAACTGTCATCTTTGGTTTGATTTTTTACTTTGTTTTTAGCTGGGATTTATACTCACCTATTTTGAATTTATTTGTCGTCCATGTACTTCATGAGTCAGGACCCTTATATAAAAATAGTGCTTATGAATAGGACATCTCCCATTCATTTTAGTTACATAACGGATCAAATCAACATTAATATAGGACAAAAACAATAGGTGAAATACCACAGAAAGACTTTCATGTCAAAAAAATTAATAATCATGATTTTTGTGTTTGTACATAGTCAAATTAAAAGGATAATATTCATAAGTTGTATCTGTATTTCCATTTTTAGGTGGCCAATCAATCGATTTTACATGGCATAAAATGCATGAAATCAGGTTGCTAGGGGTTGTCCGTGTTAGTACCGAGCGGTCAACTAGTAGCCTTTTATATTTCTTGGACTTTGTTATATAGTCCCTGGTCCTTAACATAAGTTAATTTGAGCTTTTACCCCAATTAGTACCCGATATCCTATACCTTCTAGGCATAGAGTTTTACTTTTGACAGTCCCAGGTGTCTTTGCATCCCGTGGTGTGTTGTTAGACATTACTTTTGGAGCTTTGAGTCTTTACTCTCTTTTGCGATACATTGACGCCTTTTTGAGGTATTCTCTTATGACTCTCCTATTGCCACCTTGTATTTGAGTGTGAAGGATTAGCACTCTGGGTATTGGAATTTTCTCATCAAAATCAATGATAACAAAACATCGGGTTCATAATACGCTTACTGCTACATCGTTAAAAAACTTGCCAGAAAAAATTCTATTGGGACAAAATTGTGCTAAGGGAAAAAGAGTATAGCATGCATTTTCTTGGAACCAAATCCATGAATACTTTTTTGAGAAATAATACCTCTATATGTGACTTATGTTCCAATTTCTCTGCAATTGGGTTCCATCAAAGTTGGCTAACTGGTATGCTCCTTTGACAACTATACTGATAACTTTATATGGACCTTTAAAATTTGGATTCATTTTCCCTATGTTTTGATCTCGAATATTTAGAGTCACTTTCTAAAGGACTAGATCTCTGATTTTGTAATATCGAAACTTAGTTCTCCAATTGCACTATCTTTCCATCTTTTGTTTTTGGGCTACCATGCCAATCGATGCAAGTTCTTGATGCTCTTTATGCAAATCCAACTACTTAAATATGTCTTCGCTATTTTTGTCTTCGTTGGGGTGACAATCCATATACTTAGATCATCAATTTTGATCGTTATTAACGCATCTGATCCATAAATAAGTGAAAATGGGATTTCTCCAGTTCTAGATTTGGAAATCATGCAATATGCCCAAAGCATGTTGGGCAACTCCTCAACCCAGTTGCCTTTAGCACCTTTTAACCTCTTCTTAAGGATAGCCTTTATAGTCTTCATAATTGATTCTTCTTTCCATTGGTATTTGGATGGTGGATGATGTGATTCTTTAACCTTCAACCCATCAAAAAACTTAGTCACTTTGGAGGGAATGAATTGCGGACTATTGTCACAAGAAATTTCTTTTGATATTTTAAAGCGGCATATAATATGATCCCATATGAAATCTATCAATTCTAGCTCATGGATTGTCTTGTAAGCATCTACTTCAAACCATTTAGAAAAATAGTCAGTCATAATTAAAGGAAATTTTACCTGTCCTAGACTTGGAGGTAAAGGTCCGAGTATGTCTATCCCTCTTTATATGAATGGCCACGGGGAGACAACCGGATGTAACAGTTCTCCTATTAATGAACCATTTGAAAATATCTTTAAAATTTGTCTCATTCTGACGAATGCCTTTAAGTCCTCCTCAATCTAGAGCCAATATTATCTAACTCTTATTATTTTTAAGACTCAGGCCCTATCCCTAGAGTGGTCATCACAGACTCCATGTGGTACTTCTTTTACAACATAATTGGTCTCAGCCGGGTCAAGGAACCTTTCTAATGGTCCTGAGAAGATCTTCTGTATAAATCTCTACCAACAAGGCAGTACCTGACTGTCCTAATTTTGAGTGAATGAGAGGTTTTCAAATCTGCCATTAATTCACTATTTTTAAGTATTTAACAAAGTCAGATCATCAATCCAGACCAAAATCATTGAATTAACTTCACCATGGCCAAATGCATCTAACGTGGATGCAACAAATGCACTGTTGATCTAGCAGCGAGATTATCCTATCTTGTAGATGATTTTATATAGAAAAAGCATCTGCATCTATATCTCTCTGGATATTTTATCACCATCTAGGAATCACATTTAATTTTGATGGCCTCAGATTCGAGTCCCCGAGCTAATTTAATACCAGTAATGATGGCCTCGTACTTGATCTTATTGTTAGTAATAAATATTTAACTTGTCTAAAATTTTCCCCTGTTGGTGTATTAAGATTATTTTGAGTCTGTGCCCTTCACTATAGCCTCCATTGGTGTATAAAGTTCATACACTAGATACGTCACTAGAGATGATAGCTAACTTGTCAGGACCCAAGTGGTCGTGATTGGTACCCACAAAGACCCCCCAATGGGCGAACCATCATTTCCAACTAACCCATTCCTTTACTCACTCCTTTCAAATAAAAATCAACAACATAACGAGTAAAATAACATAAGTATTAAAAAATCATTAGAATTCCAAACTTATAAGGAAACTAAATGATAAAATCCCGTAGAATGGAATGACACTGTACAAAGGACTCTAACTTAACATTGTCTAAGAGTAGTGGAAATGAAATAAAACAATCGAGTAATGTCTTGAAGTGAAAGACATCAGCTAAAGAGGATCCGCAACAGCCTGGGTAGTTATATACTTACCGTTAGATCGAGTGTGAAACTATCATGCAAGAGATGAGGTCGGGATGAACTTCCTGGATCACAGTATACACTCAATGAAAGAAGTGCAGGAGTAACATCAATACAAGCACTATGTACTAATAGGCATCATAGGCCAACCTTAAATAATAATAAATTATATATCATAATCAGATAAATAAACCACAATCGAAAAGGACAATAATTAATCAACGTACAATATAATGTAAACCAATTTGTAGTTAATAGTTGGCCTGCTTACTGGTTTAGGCCTCGTTACTATAGTAACTTGACTGGCAGCAGTCTCACCAAATCAGGAAAGGTGTCGCTGCAGCAATACTACTCCAAGAAGTAGCTCGAATATCGTTGACAACCTTAATTTCTTATCAGTTCACCAGAAGTATCAATTCAAATAACATAATAGTACCCCAAGTCCAACCTCATTAATTATCCGAACAAGTAAATTTATTCAACAATCAATTCATTTACTCTTCACAGGTTTACACATAATAATCCTCAACAATCCATTCATCAAACTATACACAGGTTTACACGTAATAAAAGTAAGACATAAATAGTGCAATAACTCATTAGCACATTGAAATACATAGGTAGATAAGCTCGTCTCATAAGTTCCTTATTTCTGAACCAGCCTAGTCTCACATGGACCTCTTCTCACATAAATAGTTCAACAAGTCTTGAGCAGGAGCTTTTCCTTTTCTTAATGCCTCCAAATGTTCAAAGTCTAGAAATAAGATTTAAAGAACTAATCAATAGTATACTTCTTCAATCAAGGGCTTAGGAATTCAAATTCACCCCATTCTACCTGTTATCAAGGTCTCAATTATTTACCCACGGTTTTATTCTTAAAAATCTAATCCTGCAATGGTCATTCCAACCTAATTCATGGAGTTTCTACTCCCTCAAACCCCTTTCAAGCAGTTTTTAATGCTAAAGGTCTCAATTTGGTTTAACTTTCAGTCTCAATTTATCGTATATATGAACTAACGCATACACATTACTCTAGAAACTGTAATTTAGCAACCTAGAAGCTTATAATTCAAGAACTAAACACACCCAAGTGAATTACTTTAATATTCACAACTCTAGGGTTCTAACCCGCATTTTACCATTGGTGGACCTTTAATGATTATAGCTATTTGGGAGATTATGGGTGAAAGAGTGCATTGGGAAACTCTTACCTTAGGAGAGGAACTGCTCTTGCCCTTAAAAATAGCCTTTAGCTTCTAGAAAATCGTGCCTTAGAATAATGGGGTGAAAACCTCGAAATACTAACTTAAATAGGAATTCTGCCTCCCATCATCTACTGCAGCGGACCTGCTATGGTGATCAAAGTCTCTCCATGGTGGACCTAGAGGTTTTCCTCTCTAACCGCTACGGCGGAACTCCGAGCGCTATGGCAGTTTTGCTGCAGCGAAACTCCTACTGCTGCAACGGTCCTCGCTAAGTAGTAGCTCGTTAAACCTGCATATTTTCCCCAACTCATAATTGAATCAGTTCTTACTACCCTCCTCTTTTGAGATTTTATTAGTTCACCTGTCACGAGAGTTCTATAAGCTTCTAAGTCTATTAATTAACATATAACAACGAACGAATCATTACATCAGATACTAATTAAATCGTCGTTCGTCCCATAACGGTAAAAAGAAACAAAGGAATTGCAAGTTCATGACTCAATGAAAATCTTAGGATATTTTTCATGTAAGTTTGCCTCGGTCTCCCAAGTGGCCTCCTTCACAGGACAGTTCTTCCATTGGACCTTCACAGTTGTGAGCTCCATGGAACTCGACTTGCGAATCTCTCTATCTAGTATAGCCACTGGTTCATCTTCATAGGACAAATTCTCATAAAGTAATATCGAGTCCCAGCAGATTATATATGTATCATTCCCATGATACTTCAGCATAGAGACATGAAATATAGGATGAACTCTAGACAAGCCTGGCAGCAAGGGTAATTCATAGGCCACCTCCCCCACACATTAAAGAATCTTAAATGGACCGACATATCCCAGGGTAAGCTTGCCCCATTTTCCAAATCGCATCGCACCCTTCATCGGTGAAACCTTGAGCAAGAGTTACTCTCCCACCATGAACTGTATATTTCTAACCTTTCGATTAGCATACTGCTTTTTTCTAGTTTGAGCTTCCAACAGCTTTTCTTTCATCACTTTAAACTTCTGTAGGACTCCTTCAATAAGTCAGTACCCTATGAACTTACTTCGAATGCATCAACCAGCCAATAGGAGATCTATATCTCCTCCCTATACAAAGCCTCAAATGGTGAAATAACGATCCTTGAGTGATAGTTGTTATTGTACGCAAACTCTGCCAAGGGTTGGAACTTGTCCCAACTACCCCAAAGTCTATCACATAAGCCCGAAGCATATCCTCCAACACCTGGATCATCCTCTCCGATTTTCTATCAGTATGAGGGTGAAATGTTGTGGTCAAGTCCAGCCTAGTACCTAGTTCAGCGTACAAGGTTCTCCAAAAGTTAGAAGTAAACTGTGTATCTCGATCTAAGATGATTGAAACTGTAAACTAGACAACCAAACCACTTCCTTAACATAATGTTTGGCCAACCTTTCTGCATTGTAAGTCCCTTGGACTGGAAAAAAATGGGCAGACTTAGTTAGTCTATCAACAATGACCCATATTTAGTCGAACTTCACCAAGGTCTTCGGGAGACCAACCACGAAGTCCATGGATATCCTTTCCAACTTCAATTCTAGAATAGGCATCCTCTGAAGTACTTCCCTAGGTCTCTAGTGTTCATACTTCACCTTGATAACTTAAGCATTGAGCAACGTACTCCAAAATTTCCCTTTTCATCCAACCCCACCAATAGTGTTGTCTCAGATATGATACATCTTAGTGGCTCCAAGATGCATAAAATACCTAGAATTGTGAGCCTCCAACAGTATGGTTTTGATCAAATCACCGACCTAGGGAACACATACATGCCCTTTTATTCTTAACACCCCTTCATCATCGATCACTTTCTCCTTGGCCTCCTTTCGCAAAACCTTATTATGAATATTGCTCAGTTTGGCATCTTTGATCTGGCCTCAACACTAGCCAATACTCCAACCGTTTCAGACACTGTAAGTCTCATAAAGCTGTTAGCCAATGCCTGAACTTCCCTTGCTATCGGAGGCTTGGTAGCCTCTAAGAGAGCCAAGCTACCCATACTTAATTTTCCTGCTCAATGAATTAGCCACTACGTTGTCTTTACCTGGATGATACAGGATAGAAACATCATAATCTTTGAGCAGCTCTATCCATCTTCATTGTCTTAGGTTAAGATCCCTCTAGATGAATACATAATATAGGCTACAATGGTCAATGAACACCTCACAATGAACCTACTATAAGTAGTGCTTTTACGCAAATCTTTAACTGGTGGTAACCTGACCTCATGTAAATTTTTGAAAATAAAAATGCACTCTAAAGTTGATCGAACTGGTCATCTATCAAGGGAAGAGGATATTTGTTCCGAATGGTGATCTTATTCAACTTATGGTAGTTAATGCACATCCATATACTCCCGTCTTTCTTCTTCACAAACAACAACAGAGCACCCAATGGGGAACACTCAAATGAATGAACCCTTTACTGAGTAGTTCTTATAGCTGTTCTTTCAACTTCCTAAACTCAGTTGGTGCCATCTGATATGGCGGAACTCAAATAGGCTGGGTCCCTAGCTCTAAGTATATGCAGAAACAAATATCGCGGTCGGTGGCATGCGAGGCAAACCTGTGGGAAATATCTCTAGGAACTCATGAATAACTAAAATTGACTCTATGGGCCGATCCTCTATACTAGTATCCCGAATATGGGCTAGATATGCTGCACACCTCTGGTTTACTAGTTTCCAGGTGTGAGTAAGAAAAATTAATTTCTTTGGAGTAGGGATACAATCCCCCTTCCCCTTCAATCTAGACACAAATTGCATCTCTATGATGATTGTCTTATCATGAAAATCCAGAATAGCATGGTAAGGCGAAATCCAACTTATGCCAAGGATAATATCAAAATCCACCAAATCTATCCAGGTCTCATACCCCATGAATCTTATTGAACCGCGATAGATTCTATCAACAACCACAGAATCCCCAATGGGAGTGGAGACATAAATCGGAGCATCACAGACAAGGTTCAACCCTAGAATAAAGTAGTAGAGACATACAAGAAGGTAGAACCAGGATTAAATAAAGTAGTAACCATGTGATCACTTGTAAGAATGGTACCTATTATTACTGCATCTGAAGCCTCTGGCTAAGGTCTACTTGGGAATACATAGAAATGAGCTTGGTCTCCTACTAGTGACCCGTCTGTGCAGGGCTATATACCACCTTTACCAGTCTGATCACTGATGTGCTTGGGTTTACAACACTTTCAATGATTAAAATTGAGGAAATATGCATAGTCTTAGGTATTTTTATACAGATATGATGCACTTTTCTTTATTTTAAGGGAAATCATATGTCGGAGTAGAATTTTGTAAAAGAAGTGAAAAAAGTGCAGAAAATGGTGAAGTTGCATGACTCAGTACGAGCCGTACCTTGATGATACGATCTGTACTATGCATTCGTGATAAGATCCAAAGGAACTGCACAAGGTAATGTCCAAGTACGACTCTTAGTATAATTCGTGCATCCTGGTATGAGCCTTACTAGAGTAGTCGTGAAAAATTACAGAAGTGTGCACTTGCCTAGTCTCCTAGTATGCATAACAACTACGAGTCGTGAGATTAAGGTACAAGTCATACTAAAGAACTCGTGAAAATATTCAGAGGATGCCAAATTTCACAGTATCAGACCACGACAGGAATGTACGACTCTTAACAGCATTGTACGATTCATACTAGCTCCCAAGACTTAACCAATTTCAAAGCTTCCTAGCATTGTACGACTGAAAGTTATGACTCGTAGCTTATAGCTTTCTGGTGGTGACAATTATAGTAGTCTCTGTTAATTTAGGAAAGGTTTTTGATTATTTGTATAAATACTTTTCTAGGTTATTTTGTTAAAAGACCGACTTTTTGATAGAGAACGAATACTTTGGATATTCTTCTTGCGTTTTCCAATATTCTTGGAGATATTATTCATTATTCTTGAGTTGTTGGAAGTTGAATTGTGCAATAATCAATTGGGTTTTTATTTCAATCATCATTGTAAATATCTAATTATGATTTCTTTCATGAATGCTAATTTTTTTCTTACAAACATGAGAGGCTAAAACCTCTACAATTAGGGTAGTGGGAACTATGATAGAATAACAAACAAGGGTTTGCACATACTGATTCAAAATCTATACTTATGTTTGTATTGTTTTATCTTCATGTTTCACGTTTCTTAATGGAGCGCAACATTCAGACTTTCCTGAATTCTCTACTTGGTTGAACCAAGCGAGGTATAGATTAGGAAAAGAGAAGAACATCGATGATTATAGTTTATTAGACAACTTCAGCTACGGTTGCAGGATCATTACTTTGGAACAAATTGATAACGGTTAAAGTGAAACACTCGATAGACCTTATTCGGTGATTGAGTATAGCCATCCATTAGGAACAAATCAGTCATTTGGATGTACCTATGTTATCAGTCCTACAAGATAAGTATTGAGATAGATAACTAGTGTATTCACCCAAAGTCGTTATGAATCCATGAGGATCGCTTCCCTAGTTAATTTAATAAATATGACAACAACATCAATTTACAATACCGTTACTTGATTACTTCTTGAAACCCCCTTTAGGAAATAATTATACAAGAAGCATAAATACTAGCATTACTCTATATCCTAACCATATTTCCTGTGGGATCGACCTAACCTAGTTGGGTTCTTTATTTACTACGTCCGCGTCATACTTTTATAGGTGTGTGATTTGAGTGTTAACAAAAGTGGCGCCATTGCCGGAAAATACTGCTTAGGATTAGATTAATTGCTCGTGTTTATCTTTTAGTCGTTATTTCCTCATTTATATTTTTCTTTTATTTTTGACAGCCACAAGATACCACTTGGTGAATTCCAAGTACTCGGTGTAGCAGAAACCCTTTGACCCCACATGATCTAGATCTTGAAAGGATGTTGTGAAATATGTGGCGCAATGAAACCCCTAAGTAGATACAAGCCAGATTAGCCGCTGAGGCTCATCAAGCAGAGTTGTCATGGAAACCTGCTCTTTAGGGAGTAGATGATCCCCAGGGAGTGGTAGATAATGCTGACCGACACAGACGGGGTAACAGATGCAATAGATATGCTCCTCAATTTGATGATGATGAGGATACATATATTGATGAAGTTGGTTCAACAAAAGAAATTGTGCCACCACCTTTGCCTGATGAGGCAAAGTTTGACATCACTAGCACCATGATCTAGTTGCTTAATATGAAAGGGGTGTTTGGTGATCATGCAGCTGACAATGTGAATCTGCTCCTGATAAACCTTGTGCGGATTTGCAAGGCATATAGGTTGCTAGGTGTGAGTTAGGATGCTGTCAGGTTGAGGCTCTTCCCATTCTCTCTATTTGGAGAGACCACTTTATAGTTGTTGGAGTTTCCCAACAACAACTTCATTACCAACTGGAGGGAGCTAGAACAAGCCTTCTTAGAAAGGTTCTTCCCCCCTTCCAAGATGATACAGCTAAAGGATGAGATCTACAATTTCCGAAAGTTGAAGACTGAGGCACGACATGAGACATGGCTGAGATTCAAAAAGAAGCTAACAAAGTGGCCGAATAAAAAATTTCCCGATGAAAGTTTGTTGGAAATTTTTTATAGATCTTTGAACAAAAACACCAAGGATATAGCAGATACGGTGGTAGAAGGTGCATTAATGAGTCACTCGTAGGAGAAAACAACTATCATACTAGACCGAGTGACCAAAATAAATAGGACATGGCACACAAGGGAAGCTGAAGCAGCTGCAGACATATATGCTATAGGGATGAATGTGGAGCAACGTAGAAAAGAGGAGGAACATGATCAAGAGTTGGCTCACATGAGGACTTCTTTAAACCTGCGCACTAAGCATATTAGGGGTTTTGGAGCGTAAAAGGTAAATGCAGTGGGAGCTCATGGTTAGGAACCCGGTCATGAGCAGTCGGATACTGAGGAGGAGGAAAACTTTTGGACAACTAGGTGGTAGATTTTTGGGCCAATGCCTAAGGGTTTGGATAGGAAACTTAGTGCTAATGTTTCGAAAATCAAAGTCGGAACCAATACAGAGACATACAATAGGAACAAGTATAAGGATAGAAGCAGAGGTCGTGTGCGAGAAGGTGAGTGGAGAAAGAATGATGACTATCGTAATGACCACGCTGGTGTATATATTCCTCCTAGGGCTTGTGCGGGCGATGCTGGACCCTCAAAGTTGGAGAACATGATGGTTGATCTTCTTAAGAAAGCAAAATCCACAGATATTTAGCTAAAAGACATTCAGAGAGACATATCTGGAATGAGCCAGAAAGATGAATAACATGCCATAATGATTAAGCATATTGAACAGCAGCTAGGGCATATGTTGGCATCCCTGAACCAAAGGCAGAAGGGTACACTTCCTAGAAACACAGTCTAAAATCCAAAAAATGACAGTCACTGTATGGCTGTGATGACTAGGAGGGGGAATACAACCATTGACCCACACTTACCGGATGTAGTTGATATGGAGAGATAGAAGGAGATTGAGTTGAATGAGGAGGATGAGATTGTTGAACAAGATATTACAGTTGATGCTGATTTGACTAAGGCTCCAAGTGATGTAGAGGGGTCTAAGACTGATGAGGGGAATGAAAAAGGATCCGAATAGATTTATAAGCCTATCCCTCAACCACCACCACCATTCCCCTAAAGGATGAAGAAGAAGGCGGAAGATGGGAATTTCTAGAAGTTCTTGTCAATGCTGAAACAATTGTTTGTCAACATCCCATTGGTCGAGGCATTAGAAGAGATGCCTAGGTATGCCAAGTTCATGAAGGACCTAGTGACTAGGAAGAGGTTCGTGAGCTATGAGCCGATTGATAACTTGCATTATTGTAGTGCCATAGCCTCACAGGTCCTTTCTTAGAAAAGAAAGATCCAGGTGCCTTCACCCTCCCTTGAAAGATTGGTGATTTTGAGTTTCTGAAGACCTTGTGTGACCTTGGTGCTAGCATCGACTTGATGCCATTAACTGAGTTTAGACAACTGGGCATGGGAGCCCCCACACCGACTTCGATGCGGTTACTGATGGTGGACCGCACAGTTAAGAAGCCAGTGGGGATCTTTATTGATGTGCTAGTCAAGGTGGATAGGTGTATCTTCCCGGTTGATTTCGTGATCCTAGATTGAGAGGTCGATTTTAATTTCCTTATTATTGGGCGACAATTCCTTGCCATTGGAAGAGCTTTGGTGGATGTTGAGGCTGGATAATTGAAGTTTAGGCTGAAAAAGGAGGAGGTCACCTTCAATGTTTGTAGGTCAATTAAGCAACCTAATGAGTTGAGGGTTGTGTCAACAATTAAGGATGAGTCTGAGTTTCTTAATGAATTTTGAGAAGTCAAGGGACTTGCATAGTGTCGGGATGTTAAATTAGGCGGTTCTTTGGAGGCAACCCATGAGGTAGTTTGGTGAAGTCAGAGTAACCGAACCACCTACGTCATGCCACGACATTAAATCAGGCGCTTCTAGGGAGGCAACCCAAGAATCTTGACTTATGTGTGTTCAATGTGTAGGTGAAACAAAACCTGGTGACTGAAAACTTATAGAATAGGAATGTAGAATGAGCCTAAGTATGAACCGTAGGATTATTATACGGCTCTTAGTATTTTCCTTGGTGAAAAATAGAGACTTGTCCAATTGCATGTGTTCACTTTACGGTTGGTCATTACGAATGATGCACTGTTCTAAGTGTGGAAGTGCAGAATTATGACCTAGAGTCATGATACGGATCGTGATACCATGGTACGACTCGTAGCACACACTCATAGGTCCCCAGGTAAGTTCCCACAATTTTCTGGTATGAGTTCAAGGGATGAGTTGTAGGTATGACCTAGAACTTGTGGCACGAGTCGTGAAAAGCAAATTTAAATGAAATAACCCGACTCTACCCGATTTTTAAATCCGCCCTAACCTATTTAAAACCAAATTTTTTTGATTTAAACTCCCACACAAAAAAAAATTACAACCCACGATCACCTCCCTTCAAGCCTCATCACCCGTAACTCACGCACAAGCTATTTGAGCTCAAATCTGTGTAATTAAATTTGCACGAGCTATAGAAATTCCTATCCCAAAACTTACTCAAGAAATAATTATTTTAGGAACTTGAAATTTGTAATACCCCGAAAGTACCTAAGATTAGACCCGGGATCAGAATTTGAAGTTGGCTGAAAACTGGGAAATTATCACAAAACAGGCGACGTAACGACTCGTGGTATCAAACCACGGGTTGTTGTATGTACTCGTGATGATGGAAAGTCCTGGAAGCAATGGATACAATGGACGAAGTAACGACTCATTGCTTGGAACAATGAGTCACTGTTTGCAATCGTGGGAGAAGTTGCGCCTTAGCAGTTGGGCATACAACGTGTCATCCAATGACTTGTGGTGAGAAGTGACGAAACATGGTCACCAGTCATCATTTGGTTTCTAGGATTTCCAGTGCATGTAACGGATCAAGACCACGACTCGTTTGAAGCAACCCGAGTCGTGGTGAGGCTCGTGATAAGGATGTTCAGGTTTGTGAAGGGGGCTGGCAACGATCGACCTAACGACCCATCGTTTGAATCAATGACTCATCTTGTAAAGTCATGGGAAGAATTCAAAAGTTTAAGTGAAGCAGTGTACCCAACAACTGGATACCACGAGTCGTAGTTTCATGCAACGACTCATGCGATCAGTTGTTGGTTCGCCCAGGAAAGTTTTTAGGGAAAATTCATTAAGGGTATTTTTGACCTTTTTATGCTCTAAGGCCCTAAAAAATGTCGTTTTATGTATTTTTCTAGACATAATAAGATAGGTTAAGTCTCTCTTGCATAGGCCATTCCCATGCATGCAAATTAAGAGAAATCTAGAGAGATCAGGCATAGGTTCAAGCTTTTCCCTATCGATTCATCCTTGGGCATTCAAGAACTCTAGAATATGATCTTACCCAGGTATGTAGGGTTACAAATAGGTGTTTCCATTCACACCCATGCCCATTTTCTATTAATTTATGAAAATCTATTAAAAATCTCATGGGGTTTTAAATTCAACTTTTGTGAAAATCTAATGATTTACTAATGGTCTATTATGATTTGAGATTTACATAATATTTTATGGATTTTGATCAGATTTTACAATTATTTTCGATTATAAAATCATTGATTTCGAGTTCTACTCAATTAAGCCTTATTATGCATGATCTATGATGAATCGATTTATGATCTACACTTCAATTGTTGATATTTATAAACCCATCATGATCTATGATTTGAAATATGGATTTATTCAGAACCAAACATGATTTGATGATTTACAAGTTATATGCATGATCTTCAAGTATGCAAGGGCCTTATGATTTAGGAACTATTAATGATAAAAAGCATGTTTTAAAGTTACCCATGTTATAAGCATGTTTTCGAATGAATTGAGCATTGCAAAGCATCGTAAACTATTGGGAAATGACCACATGATGATGAATGATTTATGGTTATGGAATGGATCTCTTGATTTATCTACTTATGATGTTGGCCGACTAAAGGGCCTTTAATTCTTGGGTAATCATGTTTTCATGGGGATCAATGAATGATGAATGTTTATTTTAGCCATGTATTTTAATGAAAGATGTTACTTATTTACGTATGAGCCTATTATAGATGTTTTTGGGAGCCGTGTCTAGCACCGAGCAGCCCCGCATTCAAAGGACTACATCGGTGTGTCATAACCACGTGCTACCGTGGGTTTATAATGATACATTATAATAATAATGATCCTCTCTTTTTGTGATATCACATAATGCAAGTCCCTCACCTGGAAAGCCAGGGGAGACTCTATCCACTCGAGTGAGATAGTTGGGGCATCATGAAAGGCTCTACCATGATGGTGTCGGTTATGATGAGTCCTCCCATTATTCCTCATGTTTTTATGCATTGTTTTGCTCATTATATTGGTTCAAGTGATGATTTTATAAAGTTTCTCTTATGATTATGAAAATGAATGGTTTACGAATGATTTAAAAACCTTGAGCCTTGCATTATGTCACGATATTTATGATATGAGCACGATGTCCTACTCTCATGATGTTTTACGAGTTCCATGTCTTTTAAATGTCCGTTTTACTTACCTTGCACACTCAGTACAATCCATGTACTGACCGCATACTTTCTATATCGTATCATTTCATGATACAGGACTTGGCTATCAGGCTCATCCTCATCCTTAGACCATCTCGGGATTACTATGATCAGCTTTGTTTGTGAGTCCTCATTTTTTGAGGGTCGTTTGACTAGAAATTTATGTTATTTTGTGTTACAGTATTTGGCCGAGTTAGTTGGAGGTGTTGTCCCATCAACCCATATTAAATAGTAGAGGCTTTCAAACTCAGCTTATGTATATGTCTAGTACTTCCGAATGTTATGATATGCTATGTTGCATTTACATTTCCGCTATGTCTTATGTTTAGTGATCTACTTAAAGTGAATGAAGTTAGATGTATGCTTATACCACGGGTCGACTTAGGACCTCTCGCGGTTCCTTGTCCCATGTTGCGATCCAGGTCTATGTTCGGGTCATGAAAAACTTGGTATCAGAGCAATAGGTTTGAAGTGTCATAGGGTTTCTGAAAGCCGTGTTAAGTAGAGTCTTATTGTAATACCCCAGAAGTGGGTAGGAATAAACTCGGGAGTGAAAGGTTTAAAACTGCACAAATTTGGAAAAAGGTTGTAGGATGAGTCAAGGTACGACTCGTGGTATCAAACCACGAGTCATTGTAATGAGTTAATTGTTGAGATTAGGTTGGGTGACAATTTAGACAACGGGTGACATGACGACTAATTGTGAGAAAAAAGAGTCATTGTTTGCAGTCGTCAGAAGAAGCTAGGTTTTTCAAGTGGGTTTTAACGGGTCTTCCAACGACCCTTTAGGAGATACAACGAGTTTTTGGTTGTGGTCGTTGTTGGAGGTTAAGGTTTCCAGTGGGCTTGACGGAAGGGGAACAACAACTCGTCGTTGGTTGTGACGAGTCATGGGATAGCCCGTTAGATGATAAGATGCCAAGGTCCATGAGCAAACCACGGATGATGTAACGGATCATGGGTTGGTAGGACAAGTCATCCTGACTGTCTGTTGGTTCGTTCCGAAAGTAGACTATTAGCAGTGCGTAGGACGAGTGACATGACGGGTCGTTGTTGGTTCCAACGACCCATTAGTGTTGTCCGTGGGTTCCATCCGGTCAGATTTTAGGGTAGGTTCATTAGGGGTAATTCCGACTTTTTCATGATATGAGGCCCTAAACTACGTCATTTTTTCTTGGGAAAGATGGATTTCTAGGAAAATGACCTATTCTAAACTCTCATTCATGCATGCAAGAATATTAAAAGGTGATCTAAGGAGATTTAAAGATTTTCACTTCAATTCTTCTAATTTAATTCTTGGGCTTTAAAGGAGAGTTAGAATCTGATAATCTCAAGTATGTAAGGCTATAAATGGGTGAATTCTTCCACACTCATGGGTTTTCAAGTATGTAAGGCTATTAATTTTAATTGAAAACCCATGGGGTTTTGTAATTTATTTATAAAATTAAATGATTTAATTATGGGTTTTGTGATTTTGAAATATTATCATAATATTTGGATTTTGATCATCTTTTGAGATTTAAATTGATTATAATATGGTTGATTTTGATTTCTAAGCAATTAAGCTTAATTATGCATGCCCCATGATGAATAGATTTATGATCTATTTTCCCATTGATGTTCTTTACAAGCCCAACATGAATTATGTTTTAAATTATGAATTTATTATGTTATTCACTATGATTTTATGAAATTCAAGCTATATGCATGATCTACAAGTATGTATGAATCTTATTAATCATGAATTATGTTTTGGCCATCTCACAGGCCTCATGTCATGTCTAGTTCATATATGTTCAAGAATGTTTATGATTATCATGATTTATATAGCCCATGAACTCATGTATGTATTATTATGAGCACTATATATGTTTTGGAAGTAGTATCGAACACCGAGTAGGTTCGGGGCTAATGTTAAGCCCCGGATCTCATGAACTACGTGCCACCGTAGGTATGTTGGGACCCCTTCCATGTTAGTCCCTTTCACAAATGGCCCTTTTCATGGTTATATCACACTTTCATGGTTCTACCGTTGGGAAGGTACGGACACCCTCCCGACTAGGGTTACAATTCGGGCTTCATGTGTGCTCATATGGGGTATGTTGGTTAAGAGAATATCCCGTTGTTCCTCATGATTTATGCATGTTATGATTATGTATGTTGTCTCAAGTCATGTTAAGTAAATCTCTTCTATTATGATATGATTATGTTTATGTCACGAATGTTTTGAAAAACCTTGAGCCGTATGATATGTTATTATAATTTACTATACGAGCATGATGTCCTACTCTTATGATCATTTATGAACTTTATATATGTCTTAAATTTACGTTTTACTTACCTTGTATACTCAGTACGTTTCACGTACTGACCGCATACCTTCAATACTGTATCATTTCGTGATATAGGTCCCAGTTCTCAGGCTCATCCTCACCCATAGATAGTTTCAAATTTGCTCTCAGTGCTCTTGGTGAGTCCTCATGTTTGAGGGTTGTATGTTCATACTCTATGTTGTTCTTTCAGTTTTTGTATGTAGGATTAGTTGGGGAGTTGTCCCACCAATCCGTCCTTCATGTTTAGAGGCTTATCAGACTACAAGTTGTATTCAGCCGTATTATACGAGTCTTGTATTGCTTTTCTTTATTTCATGTTATGATTACATTCTTTTATGTTAAGTATTCCGCTCATGTGATTGAATTAGATGTATGCTCATGCCATGGGTCGACTTGGGGTCTCTCGGGGCTCATTGTCCCGTGTCTATGATCAGGGTATATGTTTGGGTAGTGACATTTTTTAATGGGTGTGAAGCGCGCCACACTTATGAAAAAGAGGCTACAAGACATTTGGGAAATGTTCCCTTCTTTCATGATCTATGTTGTGCGATGAAAAGCCTTTTCTATCCTTCTAATTTATGCTATTCGCGATTGCAAAATCATGGCTCCTCGAAGAATGAACGGAAGGAGGAATGGAGATGGTGAAGGCCATAGGGATGGAAATTGTCATGGGCATCAACAAGCCCCACCAGTTCAGGAGCCCCAGGCACCGGAGCTAGCTGCCCATGCTGAGTTCCAAGCCGCTATTCAGATGCTTGCGCAGGACTTGACCGCTCAGGTCAATCAGCAGGCCGTTGCGCATGTTCCGCAAAATGGAAACGGAGCGGCGGCTCGAGTTAGAGACTTCTTGAGGATGAACCTGCTGGAGTTCCTTGGGCCCAAGGTAGATGAGGACCCACATGAGTTCGTAGATGAGATTGTAAAGATCACCCAAGTCATCGGGGTAAATGGGGTTGAGTCTATCGAGTTGGCCTCTTATTAGTTAAAAGGGGTCGCGCATATCTGGTTTCGCTAATGGAAGGATAGCAAGGTCGCAGGAGTAGGTTAGGTCACTTGGGAAGAGTTTCATGTTGCATTTCTAGATCGGTTCTTCCCTCGTGAGATGAGGGAGCTTAAGACAGCTGAGTTCGTTAACTTGAAGCAAAGGAGAATGACTTTACAAGAGTATGCCCTTGAGTTCACTCACCTATCGAAATATACCCCAGAGTTGGTAGTCGATCAGAGGATGCGGGTGAGTAGATTCGTCCATGGAGTAGCGTGTTATTTGGACAAAGATTGCAGGACTGCCATGTTTCATCAAGATATGGACTTTCATCACATAGTGATGTATGCCCAGCAGATGGAGGAAGCTCATGCAAGGGAGAGGGAGGCAAAGAGGACTCGGACGGATAGCAATGGGTCTACTCATCAGAGATCTGGCGGTAGTCACCGCCCTCAGTTTCAACAGAGGTCCCTAGCTCCAGCACCATCATTAGATAGTGTTCCATCAAGACCCAAGGGTGATCATAAGAGCAGGGCTTCAGGATTGAGGGATCAGAAGGGCACGCCGGTAGAGTAACCTTCCCACACTGTGGAGCGGAAAGAGTCATGACGGGGAGTGTTTGCTCGACATAGATATTTTCTATGGGTATGGTAGGTCTGACCACCTGTGTCGAGCGTGTCCATTTCCTAGATAGGATGGTGATAGGGGTCGTACGCAACCACCAGGACAACAACAGCTACAACACATTCAGCTCCACAGGGAGCATCTTCTAGTTCGAGTGGCGGACAACGCCAGAACAGATTCTATGCCCTCACCCCACGTCAGGAGCAAAAGACTTCACCGGATCTTGTCATTGGTATGTTGCGAGTTTTTCATATTGATGTTTATGCTTTGATAGATCCGAGGGCTACTTTGTCTTTTGTGACTCCTTATGTTGCTAGTAGCTTTAGAGTTTGTCTCGAGCCTCTGTCAGAACAATTTTTAGTACCTACTCCTGTCGGTGATTCAGTTGTAGCTTGGAGGGTGTGTAGAGAATGCCCGACCACTATATTGCGTAAAGTCACCTCCGCAGACCTTGTAGAGTTAGCCATGACTGACTTTGATATTATTCTTGGTATGGATTAGTTGTATGCATGTTATGCTTCTGTTAATTGTAGAACCCGTGTAGTGGAGTTCCACTTTTCGGGTAAGTCAGTCTTGGAGTGGAAGGGGAGTTGATCCGTAGCTGTAGGTCATTTCATTTCATATCTTAAGGCCAGAAAGATTATTTCCAAGGGTTGCATATATCATTTGGTTAGGGTTAAGGATATTGAGTCCAAGACCCAGACTATCCAGTCAGTTTCGGTGGTGCGTGAGTATCCATAGGTCTTTCCTGATGATTTTCCAGTTGTTCCTCCCGAGCGGGAGATTGATTTTTGTATTGACCTTCTACCCGATACGCAGGCTATAACTATCCCTCCTTACAGGATGACTCCAGCTGAGCTAAAAGAGTTGAATGATCAGTGGAAGAACCTGTTAGATAAGGGCTTCATTAGACCGAGAAAGTCTACATGGGGTGCACTAGTGTTATTTGTACGGAAGAAGGATTGTTCGCTTCAGATTTGCATTGACTATCGGCAATTAATAAAGGTCACCATTAAGAATAGGTATCCTTTACCCAGGATCGATGATTTGTTTGACCAGCTTCAGGGTGCCAAGTGTTTCTCAAAGATAGATCTCAGGTCCGGGTATCATCAGCTCAGAGTTCGGGAGAGTGATATCCCGAAGACAGCCTTCAGGACGCAGTATGGCCATTATGGGTTTGTATCTTTTGGACTAACGAATGCTCTTACAATTTTGATGGACCTGATCAACTGGGTGTTCAATCCATATTTGGATATGTTCGTGATCGTGTTCATTGACGACATCCTTATATACTCTCGGAGCGAGGAGGAGCATGCCGCTCATTTGAGCGTAGTGCTCCAGACTCTCAAGGATCGCCAATTGTATGCAAAGTTCAGCAAGTGCGAATTTTGGTTGAACTTGAAAGAATTTTTAGGCCATGTGGTATCAAGAGAAGGCATAAAAGTAGATTCTTAGAAAATCGAGGCGGTGAATAATTGGCCTAGACCGGTGAATCCTTCGGATATTCAGAGTTTCTTAGGCCAATCAGGCTATTACCATAGATTTTTTGAAGGTTTTTCTTCTATTGCAGCACCTTTGACCAAGTTGACTCAAAAGAAGGTGAAGTTCCAATTGTCAGAGGCTTGTGAGCAGAGCTTCAAAGAGGTTTAGACTCGACTTACTACCGCAACAGTGTTGACCCTACTCGAGGGTACGGATGGTTTTGTGGTGTATTATGATGATTCGAGAATCGGACTCGGGTGTGTACTGATGCAACGTTGGAAGGTAATAACATAAGCCTCTAGACAGTTAAAAATGCATGAGAAGAATTACCCGACCCATGATCTTGAGTTGGTTGCAGTAGTGTTCGCATTGAAGATATGGCGACATTACTTGTATGGAGTCCATGTAGATGTGTTTACGGACCACAAAAGCTTACAATGTGTTCACACAAAAAGACCTCAATGTACGGCAAAGCAAGTGGTTAAAGCTACTCAAAGACTATGATATGAGTGTTCTTTACCATCCACGAAGACTAATGTGGTGGCGGGCGCACTTAGTAGGCTCTCTATGGAGAGTGTGTCCTATGTTGATGAAGGAATGAAAGAGCTGGTGAAAGATGTGCATCGTCTCACGAGGTTAGGAGTTAGGTTGGTTGACGTTACCGATGGCGGTGTTCTTTTTCAAAGTGGATCTGAATCATCTTTGGTGATAGATGTGAAAGCTAAGTAAGATGAGGACCCGATTTTGCTAAAGCTGAAGGAATCCATTTGAAGTCAAAAGGTGGAGGTCTTGTCCCATAGGGGAGATGGTGTGCTACGGTACTAGGATCACCTATGTGTTCCAGATGTTGATGATTTGAGGAGTTGGATATTGCATGAGGCACATGGATCCAGGTATTCTATCCATCCAGGTTCCACAAAGATGTATCGTGATTTACGAGAAATCTATTGGTGGGATGGCATTAACAAGGATATTGCGGAATTCATAGCTAGATGCCCGAAATGTCAGCAAGTAAAGGTTGAACATCAAAGGTCGGGAGGAGTACTTCAGGATATCAGCATTCCCGCTTGGAAGTGGGAATAAATTAACATGGATTTCATAATAGGTCTACCTCTCACTCTCCGTCAATTTGATTCTATTTGGGTTGTGGTAGACAGGTTAACCAAGGCTACACATTTTCTACCAATAAAAACCCCGGATTCAGCGGAGGATTATGCCAAACTGTATATCAAGGAGTTAGTTCAATTACATGGAGTGACCTTGTCCATTATTTCAGATCGAGGTACCCAATTTACCTCCCAGTTTTGGCGTTCTTTTTAGAAAGGGCTTGGGACTTAGGTTAAACTAAGGATAGCATTTCATCCACAAATAGATGGTCAAGCAGAACAAACAATTAAAACTCTCGAAGACATGTTGAGAGCTTGCGTGATGGACTTTAAAGGTAGTTGGGATCATCACTTTCCCCTAATCGTGTTCTCTTATAATAACAGTTATAACTCCAGCATCAAAATGGCACCATTCAAGGCTTTCTATGGGCGGAGATGTAGATCGCCCATCAGATGGTTTGAGGCTAGTGAGGCAGCTACGATACGGCCAGATTCGGTTCATGAGGCTATGGTGAAGGTTCAGTTGATAAGGGACAGGTTAAAAATCTCTTAGAGTCACCAAAAGTCCTACGCTGATGTTAGTAAAAGAGAACTTGAGTTGAGGTGGGTGATTGGCTGTTTTTGAAGGTAACTCCCATGAAGGGAGTAATGCGGTTTGGAAAGAAAGGGAAACTTGTTCCCTGCTATGTTGGCCCCTACCGGATTGTGAGAGAGTTGGCAAGGTGGCGTATGAGTTGGAGTTGCCCTCAGAGTTATCTTCCATGCATCTTGTGTTTCATGTATCGCTTTTGAAGAAATGTTTGGGAGATCTAGCTCTAGTAGTCCCGGTGGACGGCATTGGTGTGAAAGATAGCCTTAGCTATGAGGAAGTTCCAATGGAAATATCATATCATCAGGTTCGGAAGCTAAGGAACAAAGAAGTTGCTTCAGTTAAAGTATTATGGAGGAATCAACATGTTGAAGGAGCTACGTGAGAAGCCGAAGCGGATATGATTGCTAAATACCCACACTTATTCTCTACCGGCTTAGTTTCGATTTGCGGTATCAGTTTTCCCTATAACTCTATTTAGTTTTCATTTTCAAATCATGTGTTCAAGTTTCTTTTATGTGTATGGATGTGCATGTGAAGCATGAAATCAGTTCAGCTATGCGATATGAATTTGAGGTAGTCATTTCGTTAGTTTTCGGTTTAAATGATCAGTATTTGTGTGTAATGATTACATGTCTTTGTTTTATGCTTGTTTTAAACATTTGAGGACGAATGTGCCCAAGGGGGAGATATTGTAATATCCCAAAACTTCCTAAGATTAGACCCGTTATCAAAATTTGAAGTTGGCTGAAAACTGGGAAATTATCACAAAACGGGTGACGTAATGATTTGTGGTATCAAACCACGGGTCATTGTATGTAGTTGTGGTGATGGGAAGTCCTGGTGGCAGTGGAGACAACAGACGAAGTAACGACTCGTTTCTTGGAATAACGAGTTGTTGTTTGCAATCGTGGGAGAAGTTGGGCCTTAGCAGTTGGGGATACTATTGGTCATCCAACGACTCGTTGTAAGAAGTGACAACCCATGGTCACCAGTTGTCGTTTGGTTTCTAGGATTTCCAGTGCATGTAACGAATAAAGACCACGACTCGTTGGAAGCAACCACGAGTCATGGTGAGGCTCGTGGTAAGGAAGTTAAGGTTTGTGAAGGGGCTGGAAATGGTCGACCTAACGACCCATCGTTTGAATCAACAACTTTTCTTGTCGAGTCATGGGAAGAATCCAAAAGTGTAAGTGAAGCAGTGGACCTACGAGTCGTGGTTTCATGCAACGACTTGTAGGATCAGTCGTTGGTTCGCCCAGGACAATTTTCAGGAAAAATTCATTAAGGGTATTTTCGACCTTTCTATGCTCTAAGGCCCTAAAGAACGTTTTTTTATGTATTTTTCTGGGTATAATAAGATAGGTTAAGTCCCTTTTTCATAGGCCATTCCCATGCATGCAAATTAAGAGAATTCTAGAGAGATCAAACATAGATTCAAGCTTTTCCCTATCAATTCATCCTTGAGCATCCGAGAAGTCTAGAATCTGATCTTACCAAGGTATGTAGGGTTACGAATTGGTATTTTCATTCCCACCCATGCCCATGTTCTATTAATTTATGAAAATCTATTAAAAATCTCATGGGGTTTTGAATTCAACTTTTGTGAAAATTAATGATTTACTAATGAGCTATTATGATTCATGATTTACATCATATTTCATGGATTTTGATAAGATTTTACATTTATTTTCGATTATAAAATCATTGATTTCGAGTTCTACTCAATTAAGCCTAATTATGCGTGATCTATGATGAATCGATTTATGATCTACACTTCAATTGTTGATATTTACAAACCCAGGATGATCTATGATTTTAAATATGGTTTTATTCAAAAACCCAACATGATTTGATAATTTACAAGTTATATGCATGATCTTCAAGTATGCAAGGGCCTTATGATTTATGAACTATTGACGATGAAAAACGTGTTTTCAAGTTACCCTTTTTATAAGCATGTTTTTGAATGAATTGAGCATTGTAAAGCATGATAAAGTATTGGGAAATGCCCACATGATGATGAATGATTACGGTTTATGAAATGGATCTCATGATTTATCGATTTATGATGTTGGCCGACAAAAGAGCCTTTGATTCTTGGCTAATCATGTTTTAATGGGGATCAATGTATGATGAATTTTTATTTTAGCCATGAATCTTAATGAATGATGTTATTGATTTACGTATGAGAATATTATGCATGTTTTTAGGAGCCGTGTCTAGAACCGAGCAGCCCGGCATTCAAAGGACTACGTCGGTGTCTCATAACCACGTTCCACTGTGGGTTTATAATGATACATTACAATGATAATGATCCCCTCTTTTCGTGATATCACATAATGCATGTCCCTCACCTTGCAAGCCAGGGGAGACTCTGCCCACTTGAGTGAGATAGTTGGGGCCTCATGAAAGGCTCTACCATGATGGTGTCGATTATGACGTGTCCTCCCATTGTTCTGCATGTTTTTATGCATTGTTATTTTCATGATATTGGCTCAAGTGATGATTTGATAAAGTTTCTCTTATGATTATGAAAATTAATGGTTTATGAATGATTTGAAAACCTTGAGCCTCAAATTATGTCACAATATATATTATGTGAGCATGATGTCCTACTCTCATGATGTTTTATGAGTTTCATGTATTTTAAATGTTCATTTTACTTACCTTGCATACTCAGTACATTCCTAGTACTGACCCCATACTTTCTATGTTGTATCATTTCATGATACAAGACTTGGCTCTCAGGCTCATCCTCTTCCTTAGACCATCTCGTGATTACTATTATTAGCTTTGTTGGTGAGTCCTCATGTTTCCGAGGCCATTTGACTAGACGTTTGTGTTATTCTATGTTACAGTATTTGGCCGGGTTTGTTGGGGGTGTTATCCCAGCAACCCATCTTATACAGTAGAGGCTTTCAGACAGTATGTAGTACTTATCTTATGTATATGTCTAGTACTTCCGAATTCTATGATATTCTATATTGCATTTACGTTTCCGCTATGTCTTATGTTTAGTCTCCCACTTAAAGTGAATGAAGTTAGATGTATGCTTATTCTATAGGTTGACTTTTGACCTCTCGGGGTTCCTTGTCCCGAATTATGGTCTGGGTCTACGTTGGGGTTATGACAAAATTGCAAGTAGGTGATAACTTTTTCATTAAAATTTTGTGCCAAGTTTAAGCCAAAAGCGAACTGTGATTACTCTACTCATGAAAATGAGGAAGAAGAGTGTGATTAGAGGCTACATCTGAATGTGTTTTGACGGGTTAGGAATTCGAATGCTCAATTAAAGAAATTGATTATGGATAGTGAGTTATGGGGTATAAAGCATGTTAGGGATTGTATGGGTAGGTGAAAATGATACAGGTGCGTAAATGGGATGGGGAATTCTTAGTACCCATATAAAAGTATCTAAATGCATAGCTGAACCTGCATAAGGTGAGGACGGGCTTCACGAGCCTTCCTACAACTTGTTGTTTTGTACTATGACTCGTAGGATGATTCGTTGGGAGTGTCCCAAGTATGTTACACGGGAAACTCATGGTACGGGACATAGTACGACCCGTGGTATCTTACTACGAGTCGTACCTGGTGGTCATACCAAGGAATAGTAGGGGTTAAAGCTCAAATAGAAAATCAGAACCCCTGGTATGACCCGTAGGACCATATTGTGAATCATGATAATGAATTGTACCAGGGAACAGAAAGCCCAAGTTTTAAATGATCATGGTGCGACTAATAGTACGAACCGTAGCATCAAGATACGAGTCGTACAATGAGTCATAGGTTGATACGGAACTAAATTTTCTTGCTTCCTTTTTTCTAAGATCACATGTACTAACCTTTTCTTCCACAGGTACCATGGAAATTAAGAAGAGAGCAACCAAGAAGGCCAAGGATAGGTATGCCAGAGTTGAGATTGTGGCATAGAGGGCCTTGAGGGATGAGACCTCTGCATCAGAGCAAGAGAACGACACCCCTAGTGGTTCACTGGAGGAGTATCAAGTAGACACCGACGAAACTAATGTTCCATGAATCACTAGGGCACAGGCCAAGGATTAGCCCATAGATTCGATAGCCACACCAGTCGAAGCTCCCCAATTTGTGGAGGGAGTTGAGGAGTAACCACAAGATTCTGGTAGTGGCTCCAATGATGAAGAGGGGTCGGATAAGGTCGACTCTAAGGAGGGGGAGCAGGAAGATAATGATGACCAAACTGCTCCTCGAGCGAGTCCACTGTTAGGTGGAGTTTGCTCGGTGATCGAGAAATATTTGAGTAGGGCCTCACTCTTACCACCAAACAGCCCCCAAGGCGAAGCATTCAGGAGGAACCGTAGATTCTGACCAATGCATTGAATAAGGTCATGGAGATGAAGTGGATATTCAACTTCTATGGGTTCGATTGGATGGTAATGAGCCCTGACAACTATAGTTCAAATATGGTCAGGGAGTTCTATGCTAATTACTTAGCCACTTATCAGCAGCGGACCCCAGTTGGGTAGAAAGTAAAGGAGTAGCCCAAACTGGATAAAGTTAAGGTCCAGGGCTGCAAGGTGGATTGCTCCGAGTGGGCTATTACCCAAATACTATATGGGCCAGCTAATAGGGCCCCAAATGATACAGCTAAGTTCGACCACCGATTTGATTCCCTAAAAATGGTTTAGCAGTTTAGTCAAGAGGAGCAATAGAGGTAGGTTAGGTGATCGGCTCGGGTGCTACCAGAGGATAAGGAGCAGGCTGAATGGGTTACTAGTGGGTGACTGGTCACCAAATCTTGTCTCAACTTTATAGCGAAGGCCTGTTGGACACTTGACCGCCATAGGTTGGTGATTAATACAAATGATAATACACTGAGCACTAACAGAGTTGAGTTATCATGTCCAGATATGCCATTAACATACCCAGAACGATAGCTGAGAAGATTCGGGATAGAGCTCTAGCATTGAGCACCACTATTCCATTCCTGAGTCTTATTTACATATTGTGCATAGAGTCTAGTGTGAGGGAAATAGACGAGGTGGATACCATAGTAGGAGGCAAATAGACTACATATATCGAGTTTATTAGAGATGATATGAACCCGGTCAGCTGAGTTAGACTATTAGCAGTAGTCCCACCACCACAGCCAGCCGGTGGCGAGCAGGTAGATGCCCCCACCTCCATGAAGCAGAGTGATACACCGGCCGCTGAAGCTGGCCACACAACAGCTTCCCCCAACATGTCTTCCCACACCTCCATTGGCTACATTAGGGGGGGTCACTTCAGGATGTATATTGGTGGTCCATGATTTCCTCCAAAAGTTGGCAAAGAGATTGATGTTGATCGAGAAAAAGGTCAATTTCATGATGGAGAATCTCAAGTCTTGGGTCAAGGCTGAGATCTTGGAGGCTGATAGAGGGCCGGTTAGATAACTTTGAGCTCCAATTCAATTAGCGATTAGCTGAGCAGTCAAACATAGAGAGCTTAAGAGAGGAGTTGGGGGCCCTACAAAAATAGGTTGTGGGGATGTCATCTACAAAGCCGGCAATATTAGCAGCATCGACCATTCCAGTGCTACATGTTGAGCTTGATGAGGAGCTCAACCTTAGGGAATTCTGGGATCTGACAGTAGCTGGTGGAGATAAGGGGAAGAAGAGGGACTCGAAGGTTATTGATGAGTAGACCTCCATGAAACGAAAGGAAGAGAGAAGAAGGAGCATAAGCGGGCAATAGTAGAGAGCTAGCAGACTCATGACCAGCACAATTCAGAGTCGGGGGAGTGAGCTAGAGGAACGGGGAGCTCCATTGCTATGCCTGGTGAGCTTGCAGTTGGAAAGGACTCTTTAAGTGAGACACATTCAGCACATGTTGATGTAGAGGTCGCTGAGACTACCACTATTAATGAGGCGGTGACCACATCCCCCAAGACCACACCATTGAGTACGCCGCCCACCGCTAGCACAACGACTACAGCGAAGGAGAGTGTGCCTTCACACCTACCTCCACAGGATGACAGAAGCACTTAGAGCGCCACATGTATGTACCTGTCTTTGTTTTTAATTTATTTTACCACTTTTCGGACAAAGTAGGACTTTTGAAAATAGGGGGGTATGTATATTCTTTTGATTTTTCACCGTCCGAGGATTTATGTTTCTTTTCCCGTGGACAGGCTATCTAGTAGAACCAGCATGTTTAGTATTTTGTTTGGTGTTTTGTCTAACTAGAAGTAGTTTAGAAGTACTTTACAACCAATAAATGCACATGTGTTTGATGTTTTGAAAACTATTGAAAAATGGCCCTTTTTTGAAAAAAATTATGTGTTAGCTATGTATGATGATTGCAAAGCATGACTACTATTGATATTTTTATGGCATTTGATAGATTTACATGTGTAATTGTAGCTTAGCTATGTATGAGCCAGATTGGTAGAATAAATGCAAACTTATACCATGTGTTAGTGATGATTCTTACCTAGTTCAGTACTGTGTAGAGGATCTACAACTTGCCCAGTTGGTCTTTACATAGGTTATAGGATAGTTGGTTAGGAAAGGATCATAGGCTGTTTTTGATTTGGCCTACTTTTAACTTATATTTCCCTACAAAATAAAAATGAATCCCTTGATCCCATTTTTGAGCCTAAAGTTGATCTCTTCGTTGATTAGCCCATTCATCTTTCCTATTTTTTTTTTACAATGAACCTGTTTTTTCCATGTTCCCTCCTTGGACATTGTGAACTTCAACTTAGAAAAAAATGCCTAAGTTGAGGGTGACTATTGTAGGGGTGTATAGATGAGGTAGGGGAGAAAAATAGAAAAAGCTGGTTAATGAAAGGTTGGGTATAATGAAGAAAGAGAAATGAAAAAGAAAAAGAGATAAACAAAAGAAAAAGAAAAATGCAAGAAATAAAGTTGAAAAAGAAAAAAAAAATTCGCCACATCCACAAATGACAGGTTAATGGAGAGAAGGGGAGAAAAAAGAAGAAAAAGGAAAAAGGGGTAAAAAGTAAAAAGTGAAGCGAAGTTGTGTAGTGCCAAGGAGGGTTAGTCAATATTTTCATATCTACCATACCCGACCCGAAGCCCACATTACAAGCCGATAAAAGTCCTATAATGATCCTAGCCTGACTGTCTGAAAATATGAATTAGAGAAAATAAGGGCAAGCTTGTGGTATCCGTTGTGCTGTATTTAGAACATCTTTGTGAGAGTGAGAGTCTTGATTGTTAGTCCCAAGTTTCGTACATACATATATACATACATACATACATACATACATATACATACATACATACATATATATATATATATGTGAGTGTTGGGGACTTTATTTGTTGTTAGGGTACATGGTTTGCATTGCATTTTGCTGGTTGATTGTCAGAATAGCATTGGTGATAGCTTAGTTTACTACTAATAGTTAGATGCCATATCTAGATCCCCGTGTTTCATGAGATTCAGTTTCATTTATGCAAAACATACTTGGTTTTGAATGAAAAAGGGGTCAATATCTAATAATGGTAGTATGTGCAAATTTGGTTGTGTTGGTTGTAGGTCTACTACTTAACTCTCTAGTTAAACGTCGTGTTATAGTTTGTTTTGTTTGCCTCAGGACATTGAAAATCTTTAAGTCGAGGTTGTTGGTGTGTTGTGGATTTACAACACTTTCGACGTTTAAAACTGAGAAAATATGCATGGTCTTAGGTATGTTTATACAGATATGATGCACTTTCGCTGTGTTTTCAGGGAAATGATATGCCGGAGTTGAATTCTATAAAAGAAGTGAAAAGAGTGCAGAAAATGGTGAAGTTGCAGGCCTCAGTACAAGTTGTACTATGCATTCGTGATAAGATCCAGAGGAACTGCACAAGGTGATGGACAAGTACAAATCTTGGTACGAGCCGTACCAGACTAGTTGTGGAAAATCATAGAAGTATGTACTTTCCTAGTCTCCTGGTATGGGTAGCAGCTATGAGTCGTAATATGAAGGTAACAGCCATACCAAAGCACTCATGAAAATATTCAGAGGATGCCAGATTTCACAGTATCATACCATGAAAGGATTGTACAACTCATAATAACTTTGTACGATTCGTACCTGCTCCTAGGACTTAACAAATTTGAAACATGCCTCGCATTGTACAACTGGAAGGAACAACTCATAGCTACAAGCTACGACTCCTAGGATCTGGCAGTGACAGTTATAGTAGTTTCCTTATTAATTTAGGAAAGGTTTTTGATTATTTGCATAAATACTTTTCTAGGTTATTTTTGTTAGATGACCGACTTTTTGATAGAGAATGAATACTTTGGAAATTCTTCTTAAGTTTTCTAATATTGTTGGAGATATTATTCATTTTTATTGAATTGTTGAAAGTTGAATTATGCAACAATCAATTAGGTTTTTATTTCAATCACCGTTGTAATTCTCTAATTATGATTTATTTCATGAACGCTGATTTGTTTTTTAAATCATGAGAGGCTAAAACCTCTACAACTAAGATTGTGGGAACCATGGTGGAATAACTAACTAGGGTTTGCACATAGTGATTCAAAATAGATACTTATGCTTGTATTATTTTCTCTTCATCTTTAAACGTTTCTTAACGGAGCGCAACACTAGGATTTTCCCGAATTCTCTACTTGGTTGAACCTAGAGAGTAGAGATTAGGAAACGAGAAGAACAACAAATTCTTGATCTTTATGGTTCATTGAACAACTTGAGCTTCAGTCTGAAGATAGTTACTTTGAAACAAATTGACAACGATTAAAGTGAAAACACTCAACAGACCTAATTCAGTGATTGAATATAGTCATCCAATAGGGACAAATCAGTCATTTGGATGAACCAATGTTATCAGTTCTACAGGCTAAGTACTGAGATAGATCACTAGTGTATTCACCCGAAGTTTTTATGAATCCATGGGGATCGCTTCCATAGTTAATAACTTGACAACAACATTATTTTACAATACCACTACTTGATTACTTCTTTGAAACCCCTCTTTATGAAATAATTGAACTAGAAGCATGAATCTAGCATTATTCTATATGCTGACCATATTCCCCGTGCGATTGACCCTAACCTAGTTGGGTTCTTTATGGACAACGTTCACATCATACTTTTACAGGGGTCTGATTTGAGCATTATCAAGAACAACCTCTGCCAGTCCGAGCACTACCTCTACTAGGCTGGGCTCCACCTCTACCATATGAGTGACCGCTCTTCCCAAGTTGAGGGTGATCCCTACTTAAAGAATTGTTTTCCCTACCTGCTATAGCTGGGGATCGAGGAGTCTGATGTGGAACAATCTACCTTCCCTGTCTGAAAATGAAACACCACCTTCGAATGTGTCCATACTCGCCACACTTGTGACTAACCTTATCTATTATTGGCCTCTAGGATGATGGAAGAGATAGGACGGGCTCCAAAATCTGATTGAGCACTTCATGTACCACCCTTTGTACTGAAGCAACCTGACCGGCCCTTGGCAGACTCCCAGTTGATACTTTCATAGCTGACTATCTGGGGCGTCCAGAGTACCTTTGAGAAATTGGGGACTTGGAGAAAAAATAACTGAATTCCCTCCCTTCCGACCCTTTTTCTCATCGTTCTTCGCATACCCATCTTGCTTTACCCCCCTCTACATTCTTAACATGGTCAACTACTTCCTAAAGGATCCTAACTAACGAGACCATATGAAAGGATAAAAATTAGAGTCCCACATTCAGACCTTTAAGAAACCGTCTAATTCTCTCCTCCTCTGTGGGCAGTAATGATAAAGCATAGTTGGACAAGGAGTGGAAATGGGCCTCATAGACTGCAACTGAGGAGGTCCCCTGCTTAGTTCTTGTGAACTCATCATGCCTCGGATCCTGCAAAGTGTGAGGTACATACTTCTTCAAGAAAGTGGAATAGAACTGAGGCCATGTCAATGGCGGTGATCTTGTCAGTCTGCGCTCCACTAAGGCTCTCCACGCAGAGCTTAGCATCCCCCATAAGGTTGAAACTAATGAAGCTTCACCCCATATTTCCTCATAGCACCCATATTATGGAGCCTCTCATGGTAGTCGATGATAAATTCATAGGCAACCTCAGTCTTAGTGTCCTAAAAGGTGGGAGGCTTCATCTATGTGAACCTCCAAAACAAATCATGCTCCTCCCCTGTCATTATCAGTCCAGCCGCCGGTCTCAAGAACATACATGTATTAGAAATATCATCCATTTGGGAAGCTACAGCTAGAGCATGCAGTACCCCTAAATACCGACCTGCGGGAGCTACTGGTGCTGCTCCATTACCCACTAACCAACTCAGTAAGTTTAGGACCTCAGTAAACACCTCAGAGGAAGCCAGGGCAGTTGCTACACCTCCCTGTACTACAACTGCTGCCTCCTCTACTATTTCCTCTGCCACTTCCTCTTCCATCCTCTCTCGAGCCTTTTGAAGTATTAGGGACTCAGACCTTCCCCTAGCCAGGACAGTAGCTGGAACCCTGCCTCTGACTGGAGCTGCTTTCCTGCCGCAGCCTCGTTCTCTTCCTCTAGCCCATCCTGTACCGCAAGACACGGTCACAATAGCCTGCTCGAGTACCTCTTCTCAGACTCCTCCTAAGAATGTCCTTACCATCTGTGAGTTAAACATAGAAATTTTTTAGATAACCATTACGATCATCATATACCAATTAGAATCAACTAATAGCATGAAGGAAAGAAAGAATAGAGTTTTTGCTAAAATATTGTAGCCTCCCGAAGATAAGTGATAGACGTCTCTGCACCGATCCACAAGACTCTACTAGACTCATCCTTATACAATGAGATCAACAACCCTAGGGCTCAGATACCATCGTTGTCATGATCCAAGTGGCCGTGATTGGCACCCATACTGACCCCCAGTGGGCGAACCATCATTCTCAACTAACCCATTCCTTTACTCACTCATTTTAAATCAAAATCAACAACATACCGAGCAAAATAGTGGAAGTCTTTAAACAACAATTAGCATTCCAAACTCATAAGGAAATTAAATGATAAAATCCTCAAGAACAGAAAGTCACTGTACAAAGGACTCTAACTTAACATTGTCTAAGAGTAATGGAAATGAAATAAAACAACAGAGTAATGTATGGAATCAAAAGACATCAACTAAGAGAGATCCGCGACAACCTGGGTGATAGTCAACTCATCTTTAGACCGAGTGTCAAAATGTCTTGCTAGATATGATATTGGGATGAATTCCCTAGATTACAGTCTACACTCAATGAAAGAAGTGCAGAAGTAGCATCAGTATAAACACTATGTATGGGTAGGAATTATATGCCAACCTTAAATAATAACAAGTATATATCGTAATAAGATGAAAAAACAACAACCAAAACACATAACAATTAATCAAAATATAATCTAATGCAAACCTAATTCATGGTTAACAGCTTTCCTACTCACTGGTTTAAGCCTCGCTTCAACACTAATTTGATCGTGGTAGCGGTCTCGTTGTAGCGGGAAGGGTACTGTTACACCGGTACTGCTCCAGGCAGTAGCTCAACTACCGCTGAAAACCTTAATTTCTCATCAGTTCACTAGATGTATCCATTCAAATAGAGTAATCGTACCCCAAGTTTAACTGCGTTAATTTCCCAAACAAGTAAATCTTCATAACAATCAATTGATCAACTCTTCAAAGGATTACACATAATAATCCACAACAATCCATCCATCAACTCTACACAAGTTTACGTGTAATAAAACTATGACATAAATAGTGCAATAAGTTATTATCACATTGAAACACATAGGTAGATAACCCTATCTTATAAGTTCCTTATTTCTGAACCAGCCTGGTCTCACATGGACCTTTCATCGGTATCAAACCATCCGTAACTTATCTATCACATCACTGTATATCCGTACACACATGCCAGATAATCTTATTTCTACCCTTAAAGTCATGACCTGCAGGGGACACTAGAAATCCATGTATTGTACTAGCGTGGGTCCTTCTCCCACTCATCTGCTCATTTAGATGCTCACCCCTTGGACATGAGCCTTTAATGTCACAACCACCTACCTGGATGCTCACCTCAGGCATGAGCCACTCATTTTAGGATAAGGACTTGTTATCCACTTTCATCCTCTTATTTCATATGCTATCAGTTGGTCATTAACATGACCACTCATAGGTATCAACTCACATTCATCAGCACAGTTCAACATACAACAATTTAGTAAACACATATTACAATTAAGAGAAACACATTGATCATCACAATGTACCTTGAATTCACAACAACAACAACCACAAAGTATAATCTTAGAGTTCGTTAACAAGTATGACTAAACCAACATAACCATAACACAACTTGTGTTTTACGAAGACTAATTAATCATGTTCATCACACCAGAACACATACAAATTATTAAATAACATCTAACTCCTGATAAACTATAACCTACCTCAACAGAAGAATATGAATATGTAGCTGCTCTGCGGGAGCTTTGCCATTTCTCAAAGCCTCCGATTGTTAAAAATCTAGAAACAAGAACTTAAATAACAAATCAATAGTATACATCTTCAATCCAAGGCTTGGGAATTCAAACCCATCCCATTCTACCTGTTGTTAAGGTCCACTTCATTACCCACAGTTTCAGTCTTAAAAATCTAATCCCACAATGACCATTCCAACCTAGTTCAATGAGTTCCTACTCCCTCAAACCTCTTTCAAGTAGTTTTTAATTCTACGGGTCTAAATTTTGTTGAACTCTAAGTCTCAATTTATCGTATTGAGAAAAAATGTATGCCCATTACTTTAGAAAGTATAATCTAGCAACCTAGAAGGTTAGATTTCAAGAACTAACAACACTCATGCAAATTCCTCTAATATTCACAACTCTAAGGTTCTAACTCGCATTCTACCACTGGTGGACCTTCAATGATCCTAGGGGGCAAGGAGAAACGATGGGTGAAATTGTGGATTGGGAAGCTTTTACCTTGGAGAGAAATTGCTTTTGCCCTTGAAAAATCCCATTTAGTTTCTAGGAAATAATACCTTAGAATAATTGGGTGAAAACCAATAAATTCTTACTTAAACAGGCATTCTTCCTCGCGTCATCTGCTCCAGCAGTCCATTTTTTCACTGCGGTCGACCCACTATGGCAACCAAAGTGTCGGCACGGAAGACTAGGTAGTTTTCCTCTTTAACTATTGTGGTGGACATCGACTGTTATGGAAGTCTCACTATAGTAGAACTCTACCGCTACAGCGGTCCCAGCTAACCAGTAGCTTGGAAATTCTACACATTTTTCTCAACTCATAGTTGAATTAGTTCTTACTACCTTTCCTTTTTGAGCTTTTATTAGTTCACCTGTCACGGGAGTACTATAGGGTGCTAAGGCCATTAATTAATATATAAAGACGGATGAGCTGTTATATGCTCCGTCTAGACTTAAATGATCATTCTAAAATTGAAATCATCAAAGAAGTCAGTAAGGACTTGAGATTAAATGGCAGTCCAAGTTTGGTATTCGATATCAAATTAACTTAACTATACTAGACATGTAGCTATTCTTCCCGAGAGCTCCAGATTGTGAAGGATTTTTCAAAGAGGATACATCATCACACAATTATGGGGTGACATTGGAATTGTGGCCTCAAATTTTGCGATGTTATCACAACGGCCTAGGAAAATTTGTACAAATTGCGAGTACTGAGCTTCGAAACTTTCCAATATCTTAATAACATAATAGATAGGGTACTTACTACGTACCTTTCTTACTTGATAAAAATGGTGCTTACCACGAATTCAGCTACATCCATATAAAGGAGAATCTATTCTCTATCAATTTTATTTGTCAACAACAACGGGCTGGTTAATTATGACTTTAAATTTTACAGTGTCTACCGACATCCTAGGTCCATTCAAACTGGGTTTTTTTTCATTAATGAAAAATATTGATGACATTTTTTTTAAAACCTCAAAATGAATCTTCTAAGGGATGTCATACAATCGGTAATCCTATGTACTTCCTCTACAGAGTCAGGCATGTCCAGTGTCTCTTCAATGGATTTTATTCTATTTAGATTTATTTTGATGTCTCTTTTCGACACAAGGAATTTGAGGAACATACTGGATCTGACTCAAAAGGTATATTTCTCTAGATTAGACTTCATGTTTCACTTTCTCAATACATTGAAGGTCTCCTTCAAATGGCTCAAATGGTCATCTGCACCTAAAGACTTAACTAATATGTCATCAATATACACTTCCATTGTCTTTTCAATTTTGTTGTTCAAAAATTTTATTCACAAGCTTTTGGTAGGTGGCACCCATTGGCGTTCCATCGAATTATGACACATTCGATGTATTTTACTTGAGTTTTAATGTCTTTTTGCATGTTTTTCTATGTTTCTAATGTTAGAATATTGTTTTGCAGGTATTTGATGTCAATGTGGCCAAACCAAGGAAAAGGACGGAAAATACCTAGAATTGGGCACTTCACGGGCCTTTGATCTGTAGCACGATACGTGGATGCCACCGTGGAAAATATTAGAGGTTGTGTCTACAAGTTGTTAAGAGTTGATCAAGTCACGATGGAAAGTACGGACCATATGTCACATTCACTATTAGTAGATCTGAGAAAGGCAACACTGGAAAGATAAAATACAAAAGGTTTTAAGGATCATCAATCATATCATGGTTTGTGGATTATTCTATCACTGAAGCCCAACAACCCTAGAACGGATTCCAAGTAAGAGTTTAAGGGAATTCACAAACTATATGTTTATTTCACGATCTCTTGAATTGTGTCAATGGGTAACTTAACAATTTTATGATTCTAAGTTTATGAGGGTATTTTAAGTACTTTTATAAGGTTTTTATGTAGAAGAGTGACAGATTTTTATAGTTTGGAATTGTAATAAAATATTCTCTATCTAGTCACGCAAATTATGAAGCATGAAGAAGAACATAGATTTTTTTCTTCCTTCAATTCTAAGGAAACTTTTATGGTTTAATAATCTCTTTATTGTTGTTTTTCATGCATTATCAATATACTAAGGTTGTGGGCCCAGTGAGAGTGTAACATACATAAAGTTTTTTTGGTTGCATAATTTTTGGGTAGTAAAGATATCAAAGAATTTCTTATTTTCTTTATTGGTTGGTGGTTGCAAACATTAACGTAAGCCGTAGTTCTCTAATTTTTCTTGGAAAAGCGGACTAGGGTTTGGTAGAAATAGTTATCAAGAACTCAAGGCATTAACTCTTGTTTATGAAAATCTCTTAGGAATAAGTTGAATTTACTTGGCATAATCAATCGCTCTTATCTAAACAACCCATATAGATTCAGAAAATCATATTGAGACAAATTGTTCAACTCTTGAAAAAAATTGAGGGATAGTGTAAGGATTAAGTACATGCCTAGAGAACTTGAATGTACATAATTTCATGAAAATCGAGAACGATGCATTCCATTGTGAGAACACAACCTTAGTGGTTTAATAAATATAGTTTATAGTCAAGTTTAATACGACAATTTTAGTGTAGAATCACAACAAATATTTCTATATTCACGAGATAGAAACTAGACTATTAGTCAAGTAATCTTCTGATTAGTATCTTTTCTCACCTATTCCCTATGGAATTTTGTTCCAACTTTGTGGGATACTGTATTTGCGTACTATTGCATTATATCATCTTTAGGTGTATTTTGACCGTTCCAAATTTTGGTGTCATTGCAGGAGAATACGATTTTGAATTTACTAATTGGTATTTACATCTATTAAGTCTTTTTCTATTCCATCACACCTGCTTTGCCCAGTTGTGAAACAGGTGGTTATGGTAGCACAAGCCACAATAGAGGCTGCAGCTAAAGTTGTTGCACTGGTAGCTGCAGAGACAACTAATCCTCTTGAACTAGAGAATGGATTTGCAGATTTAACCCAGGAAATAAAGTATGCAAATGCAATTGTTCCACCCCTTGAGGATGTAACCTCTTTCAAGATTTATTCCAACTTCTAAACCATGCTCAAGGATGAAAGGCAGTCCTATAATTCCCCTAATAATTATCCCCATCAACCCTTGAAAATCTTTATTGGGGTGTATACAACGTAGAAGAAGGACCATGCCAGAGAAGTTGCTATTAGACTAAGGATCTTCAAGTACTCCGTTGCAGGTGAAGCTACAAACTGGCTCTATAACTTGCTACCAAACTCCATCCACTCATGGGCAGTGCTGGTAAGTTTGTTTTTGAAGAAGTGGTTCCCACTAAGCAAAAAGGCTGAATTAAGACACACGATCTTTCACTTCAAACACATTTAAGGGTAGCAACTATTAGAAGAATAAGAGTGTTTTGAGCAGTATCTACTGAGGTTTCCTAATCGTTTTTTTCTAGAGAACATACTTCTACAGAAATTCTACATAGGGTTAGATCCTGGAACCAATATATAGCTAATAATGCAGTTGTTGGGGGGTTGTTTTATGGATAAAAATACACTCGTATTTCCAATGTGATGGATAAGGTTACTAGAAACAATTAAGTCTAACAGTTGAGCGATATAAGTGGTGGAATCTCTTATAGTAATCCTTCTCTCGTTATGATAATAAAGGAGAACCAAGAGAGAGATCTACTGATCTCTAATATGGTTACTAATATCGATCTACTGACTATGAGGTTCACCACAAACGGTTTGAAGAAGGTAAATGTAGGGTCGATGAGGTGAAAACTTTGGCTCAGGTAAATTATGCACAGTAGGTGGTGCAATATTCAAAGGCTCCTTTAATGCAGTTTGAGGAAGCAAACTGTCATGACCGGAGTCTACATTCTAGACAAGACATGGTACTTGGTTCCACAAGTGACCCCAAGGTAACGCATGGTCTAATATTACACTGGTAAACTAAGTAAACATAAGCGGGAGCTATATAAAAATAGTTATTCAAGTAATACTTTTTTGAAAAGAGTAAGCATAACTAGAATAAATACTGAAAAATTGTGTTGTAAGGCCATCTACTAATTGGAGAGTTACTAGAACAAGCCCCCAGCTAACTCTAAAGTCTGACTAAGTAAAGAACTGCCTAAAAAGAAAACATCATCCTCGTAAGATGAGGACTCACCAATAGGGCTACTGCTGAAATCACCGGGAGGAACTACTGACGATGTTGAGATTAAGAACCTGCATCTACAACATAATACGATTCAACATAGAAAGTATTCATCAGTAATTTGAATGTACTGAGTAAGTGAGAAATACATGAAGCATGAAAATAAGCAACTAAATTGTAATAACATAAAATAACCAACTGATACTTAGTATTGATAAAAGCTAACCTATAATTGTGATACAGTAAATAATGACCCCAACTAACAGTCATAAACATGTCCTGGAACTAAGTGACTGAATTGAGCTAAACTGAGTCTGAGCTGAACTGAATTGTACTGATAAGTGGGAGAATCTATAACCGACATATAACCATGTGAACTAGACATGGAGTCTTATGTACACACCCTATCTTAGAAGCCCATTGTACATTGCCAGGGTATAGTGGCTGAGCTGGGTGATCACAAGTTTGGGGCCCATTCGAGCTAAAACCTACGTGGCAAAGTAGTTCTGCAAATATGGGTGTACTGGAAAACCGGTCCGCTCAGTGCTAAGTACTACTCCCACTGGATAGTCCTAACTTGACTACTAAACTGATAGCTCGAAGATGGGGTCCTAGACTAAGTCAGGAATACATATCTGAAAATAACCTATGAGTCTATAAGACCGGATAACTTAAACTGGTGTTCTAAGACTGGTTAGAGCTGCTTATCTGGAAGCATCGTAACGTCTAGAGAACAATCTGATAGTTGATACTAATGAGCATTACTGAACTCCTAAGAACTGACTATAGTCAAACTGATCATCTGACTTATTGAAAGATACTGGAAATGCTAATTTCTTACTGAGACTTAACTAGCATGTAAACTAACTGTGAACTCACATGATGGGAATTACATGGGACTTCAGGAACTAACAGAGCCAAGTAGCAATTGTATCTAGTCAATTATATTACACGAAGAAAATAGCAACATGATCACTAAGTAGTGGAAACATAGCAAAAATTCATATGAACAACAATCCCCAAGAAAATATTCATGATCTGATTGAAAGTTAACCCTATTTCTAATCTTCAGGGGTAGAATTGATCAGAAATTTCAGAAGGTTTTGGGGAACAAGGGAAGAGCAATTCCCTTGTTGAATTCCCACATACCTAGAGAAGAATCCTTGAGAGAAGTCTGAAGAAGTATGAATCATGATTGTAAGCCCTAGCTTAATTCTGAGATGCTTGTTTGGAACTTCTTCGCACTAAGTCTGAGAGTTGAGAGAAGGAATGAGAGGAATACGTCAATCAACTCCTTTAATTCTCTCCTAAATGTGCCAAAAACTATGTAGTTTAGGGTTAAAAAGATGGAAAGTTACAAAAATTCCATTGAGATTAAAGTATGGAAACTGAACATCGAGATCCAATGGGTCACACAACGATTCGTTGGTTGACACCACGATTCGTAGGGACCAATTGTTGGTCCTGGGCCTGAAACCTTGGCTCACTAGCACTTGGGAATGAAAGGGAACCACGAATAGTTGAATGAACCAATGAGTCATTGGTACCTCTCGTGGCCACTTCTTGGGATTCGAGAAAAATACTGGACCTCCCTCTAATAGACGACACCACAGCTCATTGGTCGAACAACCGGTTCATCATCACCTTTCATCCTTGCTACTGGAATTCTGAAGGGTTTCTAGGCTTGTCACCATTAGTGGAAAAAATGACTAATCATGTGGCACAATGGGTCATTTTTTCCACTCGTTGTCACTAGAATAGATTATCAACAACACTTTAGGGCTCCAACTAACGAGTCACCCCATGAGTCATTACATCAAACAACGACTGGTCGTCTGACTCGTGGGTTCCTGAGAGGGGTCTAACAAATTTCTGAGCTGGGGATACTACATATTACAGGTTGTCCCATGTCTCGTTGGTTCATGAAGGAAATTGGTAGAGCCAACCACGACCCAGACAACGGGTCATTGCTGTTGATGATGACTCGTTATCTCGATCGCTCTAAGACAAAATTTCTGGGTCTTTTTGGTTTTTCATGATAAGTCTATGTCTGATCTAGGAAAGTATTGGGGTGTTACAGTATCTCCACCTTGGAATCATTCATCCTCGAATGAAGGCTAAAACTATTGAAAACATGAATAGAGCTAGTGAGTGCAGAACTGAATAGAGTACTGAGGTGGAATTTAATACCTGATGCTGAAACTGAACTGGAAGGGAATAAATGGGGATATTTTTCCATCATGTTTGTTTCTACTTCCCATGTGGCACCTTAACTAGTTGGTTCCTTCATAGGACTTTTACTGAAGAGACCTCCTTGTTCTTCAGATTACGAACCTAATAGTCTAGGATCTGAACTGGAATTTCTTTATAAGAGAGACTATCCTTCACTCCCATGCTGTCTAGTGGCACAATTGAGGTCGGATCACCGACGCACTTCTTCAAAAGAGATGCATGGAATATTAGGTGCACAGATTCTAACACGAAAGGTAATTCTAACTCACAAGCCACATTTCCAATTTGCCTCATAATTATGTAGGGTCCTATATGCCTCGGACTAAGTTTCCATTTCTTTCCAAACCTCATCACCCCTTTCATAGGTGAAATTTTTAGATAAACCCAATCATCTACAACAAATTCTAATTCTCTTCTCCTCACATCTGCATATGATTTCTGGCGACTCTAAACTGTTTTCAACCTTCCTCTGATAAGTTACACTTTATGCATAGCCCTATCAAAGTAGTTTCGCCAAATTCAAACCACCCAATAGGAGACCTACACCTTCTACCATATAATGCCTCAAAGGGGGCCATCTTAATACTGAAGTGGTAGTTGTTCTTGTATGCAAACTCGATGAGAAGTAGGTGATCATCCCAACTTCCCTTGATGTCGATCACACAAGCTCTCATCATGTCTTCTATGGTTTAAATAGTCCGCTCAGCTTATCCATCTATCTAAGGGTGAAAAGCTGTGCTGAGCTTGACCTGAGTAACAAGTCCTTTCAAAAATGACTTCTAGAAATGCGAGGTAAACTGTGTACCTCTATCTGAAATAATGGACAAGTGAACGCCATGCAGTTTGACTAACTCCCATATGTACAGCCTGATCGCGGGCAAAAATAACATGTCCAAGTGATACTTTATAACTTAAATTAGTCTTGTTTATCTAAGTTATTGCATACATTTTCATGTAATTTTATAT